>JAMXBD010003799.1:0-52500 GCA_024138025.1 Combretum micranthum
ACTCCGAAATATCTCAGTTCAATTTCAAAGACAAGAACATCGAAACGCATTGTGCTAAAGTATGAAAACTCTGATGCATTTCTGGATGAAAATTCTAAGACGTTTGCCCTTACTTATGTTACTAGAGACTTCGTGGGACAGCTATGTGCAGAGGCCTAGAGGAGTAAATGTGTTTGTCTAGCTCGATTGTTGCAATAGAAACAGTGGCAGTGTTGGAAGCTATTAGATTTGCTGTGAAGAGAGGCTGGTCAGATGAGGTCTTTGGACTGAATAGTTTAGTTGTACTAGGCCCTTACTTCACCTTTGAAGTCTCCCTGGCAAATTACCACGATTATCTCCGACATCGAACTGTTGCCGATAAACTTTGGGAGAGTAAATTTTAACTAGGTCAGGCGACAAGCAAATCAAGTAGTAAACTAGGTAGCTTTACATTGTAGTGTAGGGCTTTGGGCTCAAGCCCTATCACCTTCAATCACATTTTCATGTTTGATGAAATCATCTTTATAAGGCAAAAAAATGAAAAATGAGAAACCCACCCACAACTAAAGAATAAGAGCACTGCAAATTGGATATGTGTGAACGTCCACCAGTGAAAGCGTGACATTGAAACACCAATGGCACACATGCCTCCTTTTATCCCTAAATCCAATATCACAACTGGACTAATGAAATAATTTAGCATTCAATTTTGGGATACTTAATAAGCTTCTATTATGATACATTTAACACACCATCGAAACTGAATTGTAAAATCAATTCAGGATAAGTAGCTTGGTTTTTGTTGGATAAAATGGGTTAGTTCATTGCGTACATCCTGTTTACACAACTTTTATGATATATAGGATAAAGGGACTGTATATTTCCTTTTTTCTTTGTGTTATATTAGTAAATGTACATCTTTCAAAAAGATAGACCTTTAAATAATGCATTTAATACAAAAATTGTTTGGAATGAATGAATTGGAATATAAAAAATGAATGGAATAAAAAGTAGTGGAATGACACATCTTTTTTTTTTTTGGATAGATCGTGAAATAGAATGGAGCTAACATGGTATTTATAAAAAGTATTCTCAATAATAAATATTAAAGAATAAAAAGGTAATTATAATATAATGCAGCAGCAAAATCTCAATTAAAGTCGGCATTTATTACTTATAGTTTCAACTTTTGAGTTTTGAAACTTGCCAACTCACTAGTTTTTATTTCCAGTTAATTGTTGGTTACACAATTTATTTGTATTTATTATTTATTTTTTTTGGATTTTGTCTTTTAGAATTCCTCGTGTAATAGTATAAATAGCTTTTTAGACTTGCCATATGACATTTTATACATTTTGAAATACAATTGAGAGAGTTTTCTCTTAGAAAATTGCAAGATTCTGCAATTGTGTATTTTTAGAGATCATCCGATAAGATTGATTTTTTGTTTACGCTTTCACGCTGCATAGATTGATATAGATCAAGGTGAGTTCTTGCGAAGATGTCAACTAACAACAGTTTAGGAGGCAATCACATCCTCGACGGTGTTCGAGATATGAAAGTCCTGCCAACCAAGTTACATGTTCGAAGGGTGGTATTGTATAGTAGGGACCAGAGATTCTAGCGTGTGAAACAGCACTTTGATGACCTAATGGAGCGATTCGATGCCAACAGGAACAGGAATGGTTATGGGAGATAATCAAGGGCGACGATCCTGTTATCAGACCTGTTGCTGCAAATTGAGGATTTCATACTTACAAATATGATTATAAGGACAAAGATGAATTGATGGAGGAAGAACAACCACAAAACAGGGTGGTGGTGGCAGATCTGAAAAAGGTAAGACCTATGAATGATGTAATTTTGATAATTATTACAGAGTAGGAATGAATATAGAGGAAATGATTTCAAGTTAAATATAGAAATTCATATTTTAGAGGTGATTTTGGGGTTAAGCAACTTATTGATTAGATTTCTAAGGTTGAGCAGGTTTTTGAATATATAAAGATTCCTAAAGAAAAAATTGTAAAGTTGGTGGTTTATAAATTAAAGCTATACTTCTGCTTGTTGAGAGAGGTTACACAAAAAGTTAAACCGTGAAGGAAAAACACCTATTAGAACGTGGTTTAAAATGAAGTAATTATTAGAGAATGGATTTTTTCCTCTTGATTATGACAAAATCATGTTTTAATTGAAGGAGGTAAAAGAAGTTCATACTCCAAAAGAGAATGGGAAAGAACACATTGAAGAGACTCTTAAAGTAACCTCATTCGAATTTTTAGAAACCATCCCTCCTAAAGTAAAAGGAAAAATTGTGGATGAAAAGGTTAAACGTCCACCAATTATTTTTACTAAACCTGATACAAAGGGGTCTATACTTGATGTACTGTCTGAAATTGTCATAAGAGATATTGAGACTCCTGAAGTCGTTGAAAGTAAACATGTGAAAATACCAATGCAAAAAGAGAAAACAGGTGCTGAGGAGTCAAAGGGGAAGAAGATGGTAGAGTTAAAGGAGAAGACAGAAGAGGGGCTAGACAATATCAGGGGGCCATTGGATGAGTTCAGCAAAGTATCTCCCGACAACTTAAAAAGATGGTTTGCCTCCCATGAGGAACATACAAACTCATAATGATTTAATTCCTGGTGCGGATTTACCAAGAGAACTTGTAAACGGTATAAAGAGCTTGAGAGCGGGTGCAATTCTGAATTTTAAGGAAATTATGATATTTTACTTTATACTTGTTAAGATTCACTCTTATAGGTTCATCTTTGATCCGGGAGGATACTTATTTATGATTCAAGGTATATCTCCATCAGTCCAAGGTTGAAGAACTCCTATAATCAAATTCAACCATAAACTCCAGGACGAGTTTTTCTCAAGTGGAAGAGAATAATGCATCAGTGAAATCTCATTAAAATCGATTTTTATTACTGATAGTTTCAACTTTTGAGTTTTAAAAACGCCACATTAATTGTAGACCACTAGTTTTTTATTTTTAGCGTTAATTATCGGTTACACTATTGATTTGTATATATTATTTGCCTTTTTAGGATTTTGTCTTTTAGAATTCCTTATGTAATAGTATAAATAGGTCTTTAGACTTGTTTTTGAAAAAAATTTGATATTTTATACATTTTGAAATACAATTGAGAGAGTTTTCTCTCAGAAAATTGTAAAATTTTGCAATTTTGTATTTTTAGAAATCATCTAGTCAGATTGATTTCTACTATTTGCGCTTTCACGCTGCATCATAACAGTAATTATTAATGAGGATGAAGTGGAATCGCATTTCCACCTCTATTGAATTCCTTGTCAAGGTCTAAATCGTTGATTCCAAAAATTATAATTTCAATATTTAAAAAATGCATCCAAACATAGAAATGAGAATGAAACTCAAAATTGTGGTCAAACAATATTAAGTGGACATCAAGTTATAATAATGATAATGTCACAAGGTCCTTAAGGTTTTGTCTTTCTAAAAAAAAAAATCAAGACTCTATGCAATTGAAAAAAAAACAAAAAAGGAAAGAAAAAAAAAAAGAAGAAGAAAGAAAGCATGGTACACAATGAAGACCCTTTTGATGCATTTTAAAAGATTTTACTTATACCAGAAAGATGTTGAAACATTTGCTGTATAAGAGCTTTTTATCCAACCAAAATTACCTAATGGAGACAGGCCCAAAGAGCCCAAAGGCTTTGGAGGTTAGGCTCTAGCTCAAGGCCCTGAACCATCTTTCCCCAACCCAACGATTTCGCTTTCCTTAAAGCTCTCGAACTCCAACACCAAAATAAACAACACAGCCTAATGATCCCGACACCGAGAACCTTTGCGTTCGTATGCAAATGCTTTCCTCCACCATCGTCTATCTCAGTCTTCTCCAAAAACCCAATGGACACTAAACCCTCACCTTCTTCCTCGCCGCCCAGAATTCTCTCTACTTCACTACTAAACTCTGTTTCTTCTCTCTCTCCACCTGGAGAAGTCCGTATAAATGATGGGTGCGGGTCCGTTTCTTGGCAAGAATGGCAAGAATGGGGTTGTGTGTCCCCTCTTCCTTCTTTGGTCCTTGAGGTCATTGAGGACTTGAGGCTTTTGGAAAATAATATCAATGCCCAGATGACCTTTGGTGGCAATGGTGGTAAACTCCAGGTGTAACCTTATTTATTCATTTATCTTTGTTTAGTTGACTTTTGAGGATGTGTCTGGTCTTTTAAGGGTGATGTTAAAAATAGTCAATGATGAATGCGTGCCCAATATCTGATCGCCGATTTCACGAAAAAGCAAGAATTATACTAATGTGAAAATAATTGTCTTATTTGGTGTTTGTGGTATCCTTTGTCATTGCCCTTTTTCAGTATAATGAAAATTTTAATCTTTAGTATACTAATGTGAAAATAATTGTCTTATTTGGTGTTTGTGGTATCCTTTGTCATTTCCCTTTTTCAGTATAATGAAAATTTTAACCTTTAGTATACTAATGTGAAAATAATTGTCTTATTTGGTGTTTGTGGTATCCTTTGTCATTTCCATTTTTCAGTATAATGAAAATTTTAATCTTTATGATTGGATTAATAAAAATTTCTTTTGCAACTCCTCTGTTACGTTAGCTTAACAAATAAAGTGGAGGACTTTGTATTGTGGTTGTTCATTTATTTGCTGATGGATGAAAAGTCTGAGCAAGCTTGTAAGAGAGTAAAATTGCTGTTAATTTATGTGTACTTGTTTTAGAAACCTAAATATGAGTGTGGCGAATGGTTGTAAGAAGATAAGATAACTGGACAGTACATATAATGAATACTAGACATACAATTTTTTGGACAATATTTGGTATGTGCGATACTTAACAAAATTCTTGTGTCCTCCATTGTTTAATATACACAAGTATATTGCAAGATGATATGTTGTGACTATTATAATCTTATATTATCATTATAAATATTATAGTTAGTGGTAGTACTAATGATTTAGTTGTAGTTATGTGATGATAGTGATGGGGACTTGTTGCTAGTGCTCTATTGGTAGAGATGACAGCAGTAGTAGTTGAGAGGTGACTGCAGTTGTGGTGGTGGAGGTGGTGGCAGGGACATGGTGGAGTTGATAGTATTCGTGTTAGTCTGGTGTCTTTATCAAGAGATTTTATTATATATAATTCTAATATTATTGTATCATCAAATATTAAGAATAAAGATTTTAGGTCTTGTTTAGTACCATGAAAAGAGTTTTGTTCAATCCCAAATATATTTTATATACCAAACATAGTACAATGTCCACTTTCCAATTTAGTATCATGAAAAATTATCCAACCAAATGCTACCTAAGATCAAAAGTTTCCACCCTTTGCGTATCATGTCTTGGTCCATGACAGTGCTATCTACACACTGTCAAGTAAAACTAAGATCGCAAAAATGCTTCCATGATTGTTCATTGCATGTGTTACTGTGTAGATCATACGAGATGGATGGCAGCTCCAAATAGGACATGGTAACTCGGGTTTGTAGAGTTGTACACTTGCATCTGATTATTGTGGTTTATAGGATGTAATTGTCAAGATCTTGCTAGCTGTGATGGAAATTTAGTATCTGTAATTGATGCTTTTACATGTAAAAATGTCAGGGAGAGTTCAAAGTTGAAGAAGATAAGAAACACAGAGCAAAATATCAGGCATTAGGTGACTCTGAAAAGAAATTTCAGTTCTTTTCTGCTCGTCAAATAGCATGCCGTTTACTTGGAAGCAGGAATTATCTCTGTCAAAAGGTACCTGATTTATTGACAATGCCTCATTAGATGTTGTTTCTGTATACGTGAAACATACATTGTCACTGTTTTCTTATGTGTCTTCTCCATCACTGGCTTTCATGTAGTGCTGGCTTCCCATGGATGATTGCATGTGCTCAAAAGTAATTCCATGTCCTCTCTGGGGTGGGATGCGCTTTTGGTTGTATATGCATCCAAAGGTCAGTCTGTGGCCCATCCTTGTTATATTCTGTGTAAATTCAACCTCACCTTAATTGGTGTGTTATTCTCTTGAAGGATTTCTTGAGACAAAATAACACGGAAAGTTGTTATGGCAAGTATTTGGGGTTCAATCAGCAACTTTGTGTCTTTTTGGCATTGCTGAAGATGAAGATATGATGTGGAATTCTTTGAAACTTGCAGGTTTCACTTCTCCCAAGTTTGAACCCGTAGTGACATGTTATCAATTGATAAAAATTCTACATGGGCAAATATTGTGGAAAAAAAATACAACGGAATTTTATACAGTTGGTGTAAATCTGGTTATGTTTAATTAATTTGTGGAAGCATTATTCTTTCTTCTTTGAAAAATGAGATACTTGTGTTTGTTGCTTGGGAAATTGTTATCTTTACCAGGGAAAATAAAAATTGTTACTGATCGTCTACTCTTTAAAAATTTATTATTATGAATTTGTACAGAGTCATTGTTTTTTTTTCTTTTCTTTTTTTTTCAGTTTTTTTTTCCAAAAAGAATAGTCGGAACATATGAACATAATTTCAAACCCATATTTAATATGTTATCTTGTGTAATTTCAGGAAAGAGTAAAGTTTGGTGCCTATATCCTAGTAAGGATACAGTTGAAACATCTGTTAAGGATATCTTTGCTTGTGGTCATTCTAAATTGCATCAGGTGTGGATATTGTCCACTGTGCTTTGGTTGCAAAACCCTCAAATTATCCTTGCATTTGATTTAATTATCATTTCTAAGTCTTTCTAGGCATCTATTGCTGAAAGGAATGACAGAGAAGTTTTAAACTTTGTTTTGATTGATGGTACATGGAGTAACTCTGCTGCAATGTTCAGGCGTCTGAAGGTAATTCTGGATACCAAGAATTTACTCGATTGTTGTCCTGCTTGTAATTGTGTATGATGACTCATGCAACCACTACATTTTAGCAGTTAACCTTCATTTCCTTGTAGAGTATTGTCAATGTTTTTGCTACATTATCCTATTCCTTACATATTGAGATAATCCTCTCCAATGATGGTGCTAAAAAGTGAAATCGGATCTAAGCATCTAATTAGGTGTATAAGTTTAAAATATTGTTGATATAGGAGCAAGCAAAGTTGGTTTGGGGAGAGGAGGATATCCCTTCTATATCACTAGCTACGGGTGCATCCGCAATGCATAAGCTAAGGTGAGATAAGCAGAACTGCTATCGTTCTAGCCTTAGTATCATTCCTAATGACTATCTTTTTGTATGCAGGCCGCAGCCATCCTGGGATCGTACTTGTACAGCAGCTGCAGCCATTGGCCTACTGTCTGAATTGCATTTAATCCCGGAGTTTAGTTCCTATGGTTTGGAAAAGCAGGCTGAATCTGTGGAAGATGCCTTGCTGGTGTTATTAGAAGGACTAACAAATCGCCGTCTTCGGATGGGTCGGTCAATCACCCGCAAAGTTAGACATCGCCGTGATATATGCTAGCTTCTAACCCAACCGTTGTCTGATCAGTGATCACTGCTATGGAGTGATTTCTCCAACGTTTGCAAGGTAATCCAAATATCAGTGTTCAAATTTGTTGCACAGAATCTTAATCCATACAGCTAAACATAAAAAATGTGAAATTTACAGGTCAATTCACATGGGTTGAATTATTCTTGAATTTTTGTGTCTTTAGAATTTCCTAGTTGGTTGGTTTGCTGATGTCAGTTGATTTTCTTTTAGGTGGAGACATCAAGGTTCATGGTACCTGAGTTATCCGAGGAGTAATCTATCTGTGAGATGAAGATTCAAGTTTTTCATCCAGTAATTTCCAAACATAACTAACAGTGGCAACTTCAATTAAGTTGCGTTTAACCCCTCATCCTCGTGAAATGTCTTCCTCAATTTCAAATATGCTGCCGGCTTGTCTCAGATGAGCCATTGCCTTCGGACACTATGTGCAATGATTCAAGCTACATCACCATCCATCACCTCCACAATAGGGTGTGATGAGAGAGGGGGACCTCAAATCTTGCAAGGCAAAAGTACACTGTAACCAACATTCTTTTCTTTTGAACATTATTTGAGATGGTTTTGCTGCTTCCTAAAATGCTTTTTATCTCTGTCACAAGTCCTGGCAATTGAAGTCTGGATACATGTCCAAATTATAAGAATATGTTCAGAGAGGCCTCTACCTTGGTCTCACAATTCCTGTTACGTAAGGGTGGTATGGATCTTGCTTCTGGACTATATGCCAGCTACAGGAAAATCTTAAATCTTTGGTTTGGCCCCATGGATACGTTTTGCAAAAGCCACTTTTTGGGATTTATGCATTTCAAGCAACTTTTGATATGCTATCCTTATGGCCAAGCTTAGTGTAAGTGTAGGGATCGTGCATTTGGAACTTGTTTATTCTCATTTTGGTGTTATCACCTTCAAATATTTGACTCAGGAGCAATTGGTCGGTCCGACCTTCTTAAGGCCAAGAAGAATAATGCTCGATTCTTACTTTTCCCAACGATGTTCTCTTTTCTTTTTTAAAAAAAAAAAAATCTTATTTATTTATAATAAAAAAAAAAAACTAATGACAGAATTTTAAACGAATTGTTGCTTGAGGTTATTTACCGGTAATGATAATAGGAAATGTTTCGTTTATGAAGTCCGACTGATGTGATATTGATTGTTAATGGCCCAACACAAACGAGTCAAATGGAGTCAATGTGCTAAAAGTCCCAAGTTTGAGCTTCGAACTAAATTCAAATTCAGACAAATTTAGAATTTTAAATTTAAGCTTTAACTCGGTCTGGTATTCAATAAATTTGAGTTTGAACCTAATTAAATTTGTTAAAGCTTGATTCATTTGTGAAATAATTTTTCTCTTATTGGTGTCTAAACTCAAATCAAATTTCACAATTATATGCAATTGATTTAAGTTACTATGAAGTTCAAACTTGATTTAATTATTTACAAGTGCAACTCAAGTTTAAGCTTAACTAGATTAAATTTGTCGAAATTTAATTTATTTGAATAATAAATTATTTTCTGATTGTGATAATATTAATTTTTAAACTCAATTCAAATTCAACAATCATATTTAGTCGATTTAAGCTAAAAATTACGAACTACAAACTTGATTCGATCAATTGATTCAAATTGATTAGTCTTTTATTGAACCTGAATGAATATCGAATATGATTTTAAGTAGTTTAACTCATTGGCTCTAAGGCAATTTATCGCTGGCCAAAGTTAAAATTGAAATTTTGGACAATTATTTCAGCTTTTATGTATATTAATAGCAACAGGATAATTGGAGTTCTATAGCTGGCACATAGGACAGTCGTACTTGGGTGGAAAACAACGTAAAAGCAAGTACACTGTGGCTTGAAAAAGATGGGAAGAATGCATCCCAAAGTAGATCATCAAATATTAGTGAAAAAAATATGGAAATTGACAAGGACAGCTTGCCGATTGTAAGATTTTTAGCTGGTCTAATTGCGTGATCCCATTGTCACTCTGCTCTATTTCTTGTCTAGATAGAAAATGATGCCAAAAGAAAGATTACCCTCCTATGCATTGCTGTAGCTGGCATGTAGTCTAGGACCAAGCATCTTATTTTCGCTTTTTTTTTAATGGCATTCATCACGTGTCACATCGGTTTCAAAATTTAAACCGCCGCGCCTTAAAACTTGTTACGCCTTAAAGTGTTGCCTCAAATTTGCAATTGATAAGCCTTTATTCTATCAAATCTTAAATTCAAATTATCACGTCCTAAGCTTTAACAGGCTAAGTCCTCCACATGACTCTCGACTAGAGCTATGCAACTTTAAACTTTTGTCAAGTCATAGTCTTAAGCTTGTCGCGCCCTAACCTTTGACTCATCGAACCCTCGACGATCCCCTTGACGATCTCCTCAACCAAGGCTGTACATTTTTAAGCTTTGTCAAGCCTTAGTTTAAACTTATCGCACCTAAGCCAGTGGACTTGTCAAGCCCTCGACCAACTCCTAGACCACTAATTCTGCAATTTTTGGTCTTGTCATGGTTTGGCCTTAAATTTGTTGCGCCTTGAAGATTGAAGTTGTCTAACTCTTGACTGATACTATTCTTGCAAAAACTCTATAAAGATGCACAACATATATATATATATATATTTAACTAATTAAGTGTAGTTTGCAATAATTGAATAGTAAATTGTGTATTATATTGTTTCATCGAAATCCATATTAAACATATAAGTTCAATAAATTCTTTTATTGTCTCTTGAAGTAATAAACATGTGTCAGGTAATGATTAGATAGGATAGTGAAAAAGGGGCACGAAAAATTTAGCTTGATATGAAATTGGTCTTCTTGAAAGTTCAAGTACCTAATTATCCACTTGATCAAAATTCAGATACCAAAATGGACTTTATCCCTATTTAATATCTATTGATAGAGGAAAAAAATGTGTTTTATCTAAATTAGGAGAAAAATAATACAAACAATAATTAGATCTAGATCCACGAGAGAGCTTGACTTATGATTCCAACCCCAACGACTACTTGAAAAATAAGGAAATAAAAAAAATGGAAAGAAAACACAAAAGGAGATGGGCGTAGAAGACTTTCTCATTTGCAGCTGTTTTTCTTGTTATTTGAACAGTATTATTTATTTATTTATTTTTTTTTTTTTTGGTCGAATATTAGAAGAGTATGAACGAGCAAACTTATCGTTGCGTAAAAACACCCATATGCTGTCATAATCGTTAAGTACAACTTCAAGCCAACTCTTCTCTACTGGAAGCTTCAAAATGACCGATGGGTACTGGGTAGCTGAAGCTGCTGAGCTGGGATTTGAATTCCACAAAAGAGAAATGAATGGTCGGTAGAGCTTCTGTTTTATGACGAAACATCACCGTACCGACCTCGTATGTCATTGCATCATGCATCATACAGTTCCTATCTCACCGAATGTCCGTCCAGCCTTTTTCAATTTAATTTTAATGTAACAACTTGTCTTAACCATAATACAGGAAATGTATCAAACCATCAATAGCCCACAAGAAGACCCAATTTTGTATAAGTAACAACACGAGCATTTCTACTTTTCAACATTGATCGTCCGATTCAAATTTAGATTTCTGGAAAGGTGTCCTTGTGAATCTTCAATAGTCCAGAGGAGAATGGCGATAGAATCTAGGTTTTAATTATCTGCAAATGTTGTCATCATTCATGTTCCATTAATTATAGCAATACTACCGGCCGGGTTATTATCTTATTATAATATACTCCATTTATTTGACGCAGTAATTACGGGACAGAGTTAAACCCTATTAGAATTTGGAAGGGAGTTTGGATCTTTTTTTCAAATCCCAAAACATTTTAGCTCAAGTTTAAATCTGAATTGGAAAACGACTAAATAAATTAAAAATATAAAATTATGAACATATTGTTAGAAAATTATAATTTTCTAGAGTTAGCTGTATGTCCATCTATTATTCTTGCATGGTAGGAGGGACATCAGCCCAATGGGGAAAAGTTATATTATATGTATGTTCTAATGAGAATATTTCAACTTAAAATTGGATATAGTTAATATGTTTCCTCAAATAAGAAATTATGGGTTTAATTCTCAAGTCACTTTATTTATTTTTTTTTTTCATATTACATTTGTTAGGTGTGAGTTGATAACCATGTTGCACAAGATACCCACACGAACCCTATTGATCAGGTAGGTTTTGGGTGCATATTAAGAGTCAATGGGTAAGTTTCGATCCTTTCAGATATAAAATTTTCGAAACCTGCTCCCATAGGCCCATACCTATACCCCACCCTAGAATTTGTACTCTACTAAATATAGTATAGAGGTTTCTAAGTACCTTGTACCCATTTATAAAAATTGGATGAAATAATATTAAGTTATTAACAATAAAATAGTATTATTTATTTTTACAATTTTTTTTGTTAACATAAATATTATTTAAGATAGTAATACTTCTTCGTTGTCTTAAGTATTTAATTTCTAATATTGTTACATTCTTTTAATTGCCCTTAATGATTTAACCTAAAAAATATTTTATGAATTGTCTAGCAAATTTTTAGTAAATGCATGTGTTCTTTTATAGTTTTTGTTGTTTTTTTTTTTTTTTTCCTTCAAATAAAGAAAGTTATAAGTTATAACTTTCTTATATAAATGAATTGCCCATATTACAAAACTTGTAATATCAATAATTGCATTTTTTTGAATTACTTTCTATTAGTTATTTATTGTGCATATATGAAAATAAGGTAATTTTACATACTACATGAATTATATATACTACTACAAACTTGAAACTTAAGAAATAAAAAAATCAAAGGTTTAATAAAAAAAGTATAAATTCCATAGGGTACTCTACATCCTATAAACAATGTACTCTATAGGTTTTACAAGGTACATGGTAGGTATGAGATGCTACCGGGTTAGTTCCGAATAGAAGAATGAATTCTCTATACCTTACTGAGTATGGTATGGGTAAAGTTTCATACCCTACCCACTTTATACTTGTAAACCCCGACAACTTCCATCATACGATACAACCCTAGATTAGAAATTATGGGTTGAATAGTAATCTTAGGAGTTAATTAGAAACCCTAGTTTAGATAGATACTCTAAAATTGATCGGTTTGGAACTCATAGATTTATAAAAGGACTTCTTTGACCCCAATTGATTCCAAAAACAAGATTTAGTATTCCGAGTTAATAATTCAGGTTATGATCAAAGGAAACTTCAATCCTAAACCCGAATCTTTGTCAAACAGACAGAATATATAGGAAAACCTAAATATGAATATTAAGTGATTACCTTAGTATTCAATAGAGACGGGAATTAAAACAAGGTATAGTAATGAACCTATATTTGCATTGGAACCCTAAAATTTGAGAGTTTTAGTCAGTAATAAACTACATTGATAAGATTTCATAGTGAGTATCCAAATCTAATATATATAACTAGTATAGCCTATATATTAGTAATATTACATAAATGACTCAATAGAGTTGTAGTTAGGAAATTGTGATCTTAAGATAAACGGTTAGGATTATAAATACCCAATAAAAACATAAATTGATGTATAACTTGAGATCTAGACCTCAAATATAGAATTGAATCATACCAATATCAAATTAGGGTTTTCTAAAGCCCTTGAGCCTAAAACAAAATTGACCCGAAAAGCTTTAAACCTAAATCGCGTAGGATAAATTTTTCTTAAATGATTAGATACGTACTAATACAACTTAAATTTGTACTTTTTTAAACTAAACCTTGTAGGATTCATTTAAGACTTTGTATATATACTTACATATATAAGCTAAAATATACCCTAATAGTGTATTAAACTACCCGAAAACCTAACTAAATAATATTTAACTACATATAATATATATATATATAACCTTGGCTTGCTGGAGACGGATTTCATTGTTTTGGAGGGCTGAGATCTTCTTAATGTGGTGAGCCGAATTTCTCCAATAATTTGTGTAAAAGTCAATCCAAATCCTTCCAAAACAAATGAAAACGTGACAGATCACCCTTGCCTTAATGACAATCAGACAAAGGATCAAATGGACAACAAACAAGGGCAATTCGTTCAGATTCGAGGAGGGAACACGGCTTGAATGTTGCACTAGGTTATATACATATATATATGCTAACGAACTCGGATACACAAGTAAACAAATTCCAAACCTCCTCAAACCTTCCAGAACTCATCCATAGCTCATTAGGAGTCGAACAAAGCCAGGAAACAATTTTTAACCATCGCATCAACCCAGTTCGAAATTTCGAACAGAAACCCTGGAAAACGCGTGAAAAACGAGCTCGAGGTAAGTGATGTTATTCCGCGAATTTTCTTTCAGTTTTAAGGATTACTACTAACTCTTAGACATCTTAGGAAGCTAACCAAGGTAGCTAGAAGCTTCGAATTTCATCGGAGTCACAACGAAGGTAATCTTTCCAAACCCTAGCCGAGCTTGATGATCCAAATTCATGATGAACATGTTGTTTGTATTTAGTTTTTCTTGGATATTTAGGCTTCTAATGTTCCTAGGAGTGATTTAGATCAAAAATCCCGACGTTTTAACGTCGGGCGCCATTTTGCCGCGGATCGACGATGAACAGTGCTCCCCCGATGAGCACGGGCTGGGTACACGGGCGTGTACACCCCGTGTACCTCTCGGCCAAAAAAAAAAAAAAAAAAAAGAAAAGAAAAACGAATCTAAATAAATATAATTATATAATAAATATTAATATAAGTAATTTTGGAATTTTTAATATTTTTCCTGCATTTATTTATTTTCGGAATAGTAATAATAATATTATAATAATATTAAATCCAAAAAATTATTTATTTATTAAATTAAAAATAAATTATTTTTCTGACTTTATTAAAATAGGATGTTTTAATACCTAATCTATTATTATTAATCTAAAAAGAAATTTTTGAAATAAATTACCTAAGTAAGTAATTTTCATAATAAGTTTATTTTAATTATTGATAATCTATAATATTAAAAGAATTTTTGTTAAATTTTCGAAAATATTATTAAAAATAATATGAAGGTAAGACTAAAATTACTTTAATTAAAATATAAGACCATTAGTATAATTCTTAATGTGATAAAATATAATTATTCCATCCAATCTATTTTCGGAAATTTAATTATTATTATATTTATTAATATAGTTATTATTATTGTTATTATTGTTATTATTATTGTCATTATTGTTATTATTATTATTGTTATTATTATTATTATTATTGTTATTATTGTTATTATTAGTATTATTGATAGTATAATTATTTTGGTACTATTATTGATGTTAATTATTAATGTTTTTACGATTTTCGAAAAGAGAAAAATAAATTCGAAAATAGTTATTATTAAGTTAATAAATTCTTTTATTAGTGAATATGTTTTCATAAAAAGATATATATGTATAAATTATGAGTTAGTAAGTATTAAGTATATACTAGAATATCTATATAAACAGATAACAATGGAAATTTAAATACTCCAAATTTGTGAGTATAGAAGTATCTATATTCTATAAGAAAAATTTATTAAGTAATTTAAAAGAAAACTGATATATTTAGGCAATAAAAATGAATTAATGAAGCTATTAAACCCAATTGATCGATTCACATATCCAACCAGAACCAACATAATAAAACTGTGAGTACCAGGATTTAAAACTTAGAGCTATTTCAAAAGAATTAGTTAAGAGTAAAACAGATACCCAACCAACCATTAGGACATATAAGTATTCATAGATACTAAATTATATAGTCTAGAAATTTTAATCTTTATATTGTCTATCTCAATAGGTGACTCGGGTATTGGGGAGGACCTACCTGAAGATTACTACGATTAACTAGGATGGGCAGGTGAGTGACTCAGTCTTATTACATTGGTTGTGCTTGTACTAGTAGTGAACCTTAAATAAAAAGATAATGAAAATTGATGATCTGTTTGAAATATGAAAGTTGTGTATTGTATTCCATTGATTGCCATGTCACTCTAAAATAAGTGATAACACAATTGCCTGTATCTAGATAATGTTGTAGTATCTAATTAAGTGTCTGTATTGTTTGATCACCCCTAAATTGACTAATAACTACTGGTACCATAATGAAAAATAATCATGCATTACATACTATGCATAAAAAGCATTGAGTAAGTGGTAGCCTACTACGTGTTAGATTCTCGGATCTCTGGTAATGCTTGAATTATCTAGGCCAGAGAGCTAGTAGTTAATTGCAAGATTACTTTTGTTCTGTTAATACCATAGGAACTACATGGTAAACGAAGGACGCCGCTTATGGTATTACTTGAGAATAACTAACACTTAGTGGAGTTTCTAAAGCTAAACAGGAAATAAATAATGAAACATGATAAGTATAAAGAGATAACTAAATTTGAGATTGTTATTTCCTGAAAGCTTAAGTCTCTCCTGGGTAGGTGGACCATAGATTGTGATCCTTCAACCCCGATGGGAGGGCGTAAATCTTCATCCTGTTTGGATTCCGGGTTATCCAAGCTTGTAATGTTCATTTGTGTGATTGCTGCATTTCATATGATTGTTAAATAACTTGTATGCTATGTGTAATAAGTTCTGGTTATTCACTGAGCTCGTGTTTTAGCTCACACTCCCACAGTCCTTTCAGGTTCACTCTGCGACCGTGGCTCATTACTAGCAGGAGCATGGTCCCGGTAAGAGAATAGAAGCCAGAAGTTTAAAGTTTAGTATAGAATTAGAATATCTATCTGTAGTAGTCTTATGGTGCATGTAATGTGCATTAGAATCATCAGTTAAAGTTGTAAGGAATTCTGAAGCATATGATCTGTAATATAGTAGTTTGTAATAGTTGTTTACTAATTTACATCTTATATATGTTTGTTTATTCCATCCAAGCAACTAAAAGATCCTGTTTTTGAAAATCATGTCATACCTAGAAGGTAAACTAATAATGGTGATTGAATGGTTTTTGATTATCATTATTAGAATACCCTCGGGGCGTGACAATACTCGCTCATGAAATGAATGAGTATATAAAGTATGAAAAGTGTAGAATATAGGGGCATTTATAGAAGGAGAGGAGGGGAGAAAAGTAGAGAGAGAGAGAGAGAGAGAGAGAGCGAATAATAGTAAGGAGATATTATTTATAGGTAAGCTATGGTTATGTAAGATAGGGTATGTGAATAGTAGTAAATAGTAATAAATAGTAAAATGAAATGACAATTATTTATTGGTAGAAATTTAGATATGTCTAAAACTCGGTTTAACTGATAATTTTATAAATTGATAAAATAACATAATAAATTAGAAGATCATTTCATATTATTTTATTATTAATTTTTATTCAGACGTGTTATCTCAATTTGCATGCCAGCGATCAGGTATGGAATTATTTGGTTTAATTGGTAAAATTTTGACTTGATTATCTAACACTATATTATAGGAAATTAAATTACAATATATTATTAAATATTATTTAAATATATTATCTCGATTTTTGTGTTAGTGATCAAATGGGAGAATCATTTAGCATAGGTTTTTCATGTCGTACGATTATCAAATTTTCATTTCGTTTTCAAAGATATTTGTTTTCTTAAGGTTTAGTATCTATGGTTTTCTATTCTCATCTTACTCATCAGACATTTAGAGTTATCTAATCTATCTAACATTGTCTAGGGTTTCTGAACTAGGTTTCACTTTGGTGAAGAAAAAATCAAAGGATTTAGAGGAACATGGAAACCTTGAATGTCGATATGAATTGCCAAATTGAGAAGAAGTGAAGTGTTTAGTTTAAGTGAGTTAGCAAGTATTGATGGTCTGGATGATGGATTGAATGAGGTGTGATGGGTTGATGAGCTCAAAGGAAGGTTGGATGTACACATGGGCCAAACTATATTATGGGCAGGTGAATAAAACATAAATAATGAACTTAAAATTAGACTACGTAATATAATATTGTCTAGAATATTACTCTTGTAACTAACTTTGTGATGTGGCATACCCATCACGTCATAATATTTTGTAGGATCAATTAGTTACATTATTCACATGCCATATATTACACCTATAAATTGAAAAGTGTAATACTAAAAACTCTATGAAAAATACAAAAATATATTTGCTCTGAAGCTTGTATTCTAGCTTTCTCCTTGTTATATTTGGCTTGAATTGATTTCTATTGTTCTTATTTCCTTGCTACATTCGACTTGGAATTAGTGTTGTTGTCTTAATTGTTGATATCAATTGCATTATGGCTGCAGTTTCTAAGGGTTCATGGTTGGTTCGGATTAATTCTAAGGTTTTGGTTCCGGTATTAGTTCTAGGGTTCATAAGAAATTGATATAACATATTAAGGACTTTTTAGAGTTTTTTTTATTAATATTGATGCATTTATAATATAAGAAATTATCTTAAGTTGCTTACGGGTTTTAAACTTTTAAGTCAATTTTTAAAGGAACCAAATGTGATGGCTGATATATATATATATATATATATATTATAAATGTGTTCTATTAGACTTGATCACTAGAGGTTTTAACATTCGGGAGAGTAACGCTCCGGGAACATTTGACACAAAATTCTCGGATCTTGCAAATTCTTTAGCTCAAGGGGGCTGTTTCTTTCTTCTTCTTTAATGAAATAAGAAAGGACGTATTTTACAGGATAGTCAATGATATACTCCCTGAAATATCCCAAATTTTACCAACCTAAATTAGGAATGTGATAATTAAATATTATGAAAATATGGGTAGTTTTAAATCTTATTTAAATTTACTTAGTAATTGAATTTAGATAGTTTAGTTAATTGATTTTCATAAACTATAATTAGATAATTTAATTAGTAAATGGACTTAATTAAAATTAAAATTCCAATACCACAAATACTCTTTTCAAATTATAAAATTATCACAATTTCCTATCTACAACATACCAACTATTCAATTCCTTGAAATCGATTTCTCAAAGTTAATTACCGAAATTCCTAGTTCACTAAAATTAAACCTTAATCTAAATTTATATTAGACTCGAGTCAATAACTCACTAACTATATACCTAAGATTATAAAAAATCAAGTGTAGTCTGACTCGAAAAAATTTTAGAGTCTATTATATAGTAATTGATAGTTTAAAGATGAATTGCTAGGTTGAAAAATACGCAATAAAAAATAAAACTGATCAATATCTACCAAACTAGAACTCGAATAAAAATTTTGGAGATGTAATCATAAAATTTAGAATTTTCTACCCTTTTGAGCGCAATACCCTAATTTGACCTATCGGACTAGAAACCTTAATCGCGTAAGTGAGAAATTTGATAATTTAACATAATTAGAAATTAAGGGAATTTAATTAAAAATAGATATTCTAATGTCATAAATGCCCTATTTAACCTATTAAGAAACATCAATTGGCTATTTCAACAAATTCAAATTAATCAAAACTTCCAATTATCAAATGAACTTTATTAATCAAGTTTAACCATATAAAACCCTAAATATCTAATTTAAACATTTTCGCCTAAATTTCAACTCCTTAAATCGTAGAACTTTAAAACTAAATATTTTCATTCAAATCTCAATTCCTAAGTTCTTAAAATACTAAATTCAAGTAACTATTAATTTCCCTTTAATTAGATTTTCTAAAATTAATTTCTAATGCCAATTAGTTAATTCTCTTTCTTATTTCTTAATTTTCAATTCTAAATGCCTCAAAACCCATAACCTAAGACCTAATTCATTATCTAAAAATCCAAGTCTAACCAAGCCCAAATTTAGAAAAAGCCCATTAGCATAAATCAAGCCCATTAGACCATACTCTTACCACGCACACCCACACATTCAATAAAAACCCTAAGCCTAGAAAAATCTAACAAGTAAAAAAACTAAATTGACCTTAGCCAATTCTAAAGTTTCTTCACTTAGGAAAAGACCAAATGCCCCTTAATATCTTCCAATTCTAGGGAATTCTAATGCAATAAAAAGACCAAAATGCCCTCAATTAATCAAGCCAAAGTACCAAAATGTCCTTAACTCTAGAGAAATTACAATACATAAACAATATAAATATACCTGTTAGAAAACCTTAATTTCTTCTTCATCTATGACAACCCACATCTCCCCAAAAATCCTCTCAAAACATCTCCCAAAACCCACAAAAAATACTATACAATCCCTTTCAAAATCTAGCATCCAATAGGTAAAGAAATTCATGATTGATCATTTAATCACTCAATTTTCTTCTATAAATATAATACCCTTGATTTACATAATCCGGTTATAATAAATATATAAAAAAAAATTAGAAATCATAAAAGAACTATAACAAAAATATTAGAAATCACTCCAAATTTTTGCGATTTAAATTTTTAAGTATGAACAAACTAGAATAAAGAATCTTTATCACTAAGACTATAAAAGTTCATAATAAAGAATAAAGAAAACTATTTAATATTTACGAACTTAAGTTTTAATATAAAATATATATATATATATATATTAAAACATTCAAGTTAAATAATTCTGCTCATAAAAACTAAAAGTCTGATATAATCCAGTAATTTATAATTAGTAAAAAAGAACTGAGTAACAAATATAAAATTAAAATTAAATTTCTAATCAATAAAAAGTCTAGAATAAATTTATAAATATAAATGATTTCATATGTAATTTCAAATCTTAAAGATTTATAATATAAAGTCAAATTAAGGTAATATAATTAAATTTATCAAAAACCACGAAACGAAACTTTTAAATAAATAAAATATAATTTATAATAGCAGGTATAAAAACAGAGAAGTAAAAGTATTAAACTAAAGATTCTATATATCTACCGTATTTAGTAATATTTGATATCGTTAATATGTAAATTTTTATCCAAAAATATTATCAAATCAGTATTATTATACGTATCATTTGGATCCACAAAATTAATTTTTTCACCAATTTATATTTTCCCCCACCCTTACATATTTATTGGTTATAAATTTATCATCTTCTTTTTGTTTTTATTTCCAAACATCCTAACTCACATGTATTTTTTTTCTTGTTTTGCTTTGTTACGTTCTGCGTATTGAATTTGCTTTTCAACTTCAACTTCTCCTGGACGCGTATATGATTCTAGCAAAAAGCGAAAATTCAAACACATATATACAAATCTTTAATAGAAATTCTATGTATACCATATTGTTTAGAATATTAATAACGCGAATATGAACTTCTCATCTAAAAATATTACTAAATCAGTATTTAATATACATATCACTTAAACCCGCAAAATTGATTTTTTTTTCACAAATTTATATTTTTACCCCCCCCTTATACCAAATATTAGTAAAATTTCTCATCGTCTCTTTATATTTATTTATATATCCTAAAACCTAAAATAATTATCAACTAATTAATATATAATTAATATATATGTATTTGCAACTTGCTGGAGACGGTTTCCACTGGAGTAAGGGCTGGGATCTTCTTAGTTTTGGTGAGCCGAAAATCCTTCACCTAAACAAAGTTAAAGTCAATATAAATCCAACTTCAACAATGCAAATCGCCAAATCATCCCCCATATTTATGACAATCAAATAAGGAATGGAAATGGGCAACAAACAAGAGCAATTTGTGCAGATTTGAGGAAAGGAAAGCGCTGAAACTTGCACTACATCATATATATAAATATAATATATATGCAAACGAACTCCAACGGCTAAGCAAACGAACTCCAAACTCTTCCAAACTTTCCTAAACTCACTACATCTATAGGAGTAGAACAAACCCAGAAAACAATTTTTTTAAACGCTCGAAACAACCCAGTTCGAGAATTCGAACAAAAATCTAAAAAACGTTCAAAAAACGAGCTTAAGGTAAGTGATTCTATTCGCGAGTTTTCTTCTAGTTTTATGATTGAGACTGACTTCTAAACATCTAGAAGCTAACCAAATCCATTAGGAGCTTCGGATTTCACCGAGAAGCCACAACGGAGGTATTTTTCCTAAACTCTAGCCGAGTTTCATGATCCAAAACCATGGATAGTATGTTGTTTTGTGTTGTGAATTCTTGGATATATAAGCTAAATTAGGTTCCTAGGAGTCATTTCGGATCAAAAATCCCGACGTCTTGACATCGAGATTCGTCGGAAATGGCCATGACTCATCGGGAAGACGATGAACATGCTTCCCGCTGAGCCTAGCTTGGTGTACGGGCGTACAAACCCGTATACCCCTCCTCCTAGCAACGTGTAACGGGCGTACATAACCCGTATACCCCTCGGCTAGCAACGTGTTCGGCGTACATAACCCGCAGACCCTTCGGTTAGCACGAGTACGGGCGACATAACCCGTGCAACCCCAGCCAGCACGTTGTACGGCGTACATAACCCTGCAACCCTCAGCCAGCACGTTGTAACGGCGTACTCAACCTGTGCAAACCCTCGCCACCACGGTGTACGGGCGTACATAACCCCGTACCCCTCGGCTAGAAGAAAAGAAAAACGAAGCTAAGTATACATAATATATAATAAATAGTAATTTAAATAATTTAAAACGTTATTCTTTTCCTGCATTTATTTATTTATTTTCTAGAATAGTAATGGTAATATATAATACAATAATATTAAACCCGAAATTTATTTATATTTAATTTAAATTAAAAATAAAATTATTTTTCTGACTTTATAAATATAAATATTTAAATGTTTAAATCTATTATATTAATCTAAAAAGAATTTTCTTTAGAAATATAAAATTACTTTGTTAAGTAATTTCACATAATAGATTTCTAATTATTAATATCCTTAATATTATAAAAGAATTTTTAGAATTTTCGAAAATATTAATTTTGAAATAATAATAAATATGGATATAAGACTAAAATTACTTTAGTAATAATATTAATTAAAATATAAACAATTAATATAATTCTTGATGTGATGGAATTAATCTATTTTCGGAAATTTATTATTATTACTTTATTATAATTGTTATATTATTGTTATCATTATTGTTATTAGTATTATTGATATTATAATTATTTTTATGCTATTATCGATGATAATATTAATGCTTGTGAAAAGAGAAAAATAATTTTGAAAATAGTTATAATAAGTTAATAAATTCTTTATTAGTAATATGTTTTTCATAGTAAGATATATATATGTATAAATTATGAGTTAGTGAATACCAATATATACTTGCATAAAGTGTACAATTAAAGATCAAACGAAGCAAAATGAAAATAAATAACAATAATTATTTCTTACTATAAATTAAACCTTAAAAAGTCCTTAGAAATAATAAAACTTTATCAAATATAGAATATTTAGAATATTCATAGAAATACGATTAAATTATAATACTTAATAATTAAGTTAATTAAATTAGTGATTAAATTACACCCTTAATTTTAGGAGACTTTCTTTTACAGAATCATCGTATAATAATAAAAATATGTTATTTCATTTCATAAATATAAATCGATTCTGGACTACCAGCTTATTACACAATATAGCGACCACAGTTAGGACTTTGACCTTATCATATTGGTTGTGCTTAGATTATTGCATTGATAATAACATATCAAACTGAAATTGCATTGGGTTTGGGTAAATTGCATGCTGCTTGGTGTATGTATGATTGCCAAAACACCTTATTATAATTAACAATCATTGTATGATGACAATTGTATGGAGCAGTTGATGTTTTCTGTAATTGAAGATCGCCTTTAACCTGACTAAAAACTATTTACCATAAAACGAAATGGACATGCATCACATATATTACATAAAGTGCATTTTAAAAAGCATAGTAGTCTATTACGTAATTGGCCATCCGGACTCTCATAATGCTTGGTTGACCTAGCTAAAGCTAGTAGATCAACGCAAGGTTACCTTTGTTCTATTGTACCATAAGAACTAAGGTAAATGAAGGACGCCGCTTTATGTATTGCTTGGATGACTAATGCTTAGGGATTGCTAAAGTTTGTACATGGATGGTTTGTTAAGCTATCATATTTAAAAGTGATAACCCTAATACGAGAAATCGTAGATTCCCCTGTATCTTGGCTTCTCTGGATAGACTATGTACTACTGGTTCCTTCAACCCTGATGAGAGGTAAATCTCCATCCTGCTTTGACTCCGATTCTCCAAGCTTGTATTTGTTCATATGCTTAATTGTGGCATTACATAAGTTTGCTAGTAAACTTGATTTCCACTGTTGGATATGTGGTCTGGTCAGGTCATCTCACTGAGCGTGTGGTTTTGCTCACCCTCCAACAGTCTTTGTGCAGTATAACGTTAGCTGGGATTGGTTAAGCATGAGTAAAGTACTACCTCAAAAGACCTTGCTGAAGATAGTTTCATAGATTATATTGGTCTCAAAGGACAAATTAGATAAATGGTATAATTGATTAAGATCTTGTAATTTTATAGGTTTAATCTCAATTTCATTATTTGGTAGAGATACCGATTCTCGCTGTTCTGCAAACTAAGGAAAATCAGAATCCTTAGTATTAATATAATATATTGGTATGACTAACACACATGTAACAATTATAAGATAGAGTCTTGTAATATCTGACTTGCAAGACGGTTTCTCATATTACGGGTGCACACGTGGTATGATGACTATAGGATGATACTACTAGCCTATTTTGGGCATGACAATAAATCTAATCTCTAACTCTAATAAATTCCTAGGTCTTTTGAAGGCTAAAAGAAATATTGATGTTAGGAAAATTTACTTAAAGAAGCTACATCAACTAAGGTAGTATATGAAGCTGTAGCTAATTATCACAATTCAAGTTAGTAATGTTAGTTTAATAAGTGAATTTGTATGATTGTTGTTTTTTGTGTTGAAATTATGTTAGATGGTGAGATCAACATAGATTTAATAATAATAAGGTTTGGTAAATATAGATATATGTTTTCTACAACCAAATACCATAAATAATGTATAAATGTTGTTTGTAAAATTATCATATATATAAAAATATATAAGTATGATGTGTCTAATTTATGTATATATTTGATCTAATATGTTGATTATATGTGTATTTGTTTAGTTTTTAATAAGTTATAATGTTAGAAAATGAATCAAATGGACATAAAGCTTAATATTATATATAAAAGGCATGTCATGTAGTTAAGTTACTGAGATTATGATCAATATATCATATAAGCATGTGAACATGATATATCATCTTATGAAATGGTTTGATAATTAAACATGTTAATGAATTGATTTAATGATAAATAAGTTGCTGGAATTAATTATTCATATACTTTTGTGAAATTTAATTAAAATATCAATTGAAATTTTTTTTAATGAAATTTATAAAAACAATAGATTAACATGTCTAATACAAATGTAAATTTTCGTGATTTTTGAAATACATTTACTATTTTTAAAAATTAAATTTCAAAAAGAAAATAAAGTAAAACATGTTTCGCCCAGCAGTGATGGCGTGAATTATATGGCCAAACTGGTGACTTTTTCTTCTCTTCTTTTTGGCTGAAATTACAACGATTTGAAATCTTAAGATGTCTAATTTAATTTGGTGTAAGAACCGACAAGAACCAGTTTGTTTAATGGTCAAATTGATCGAACCGATAGGTCGCCAGTGCTGTCCCCTGTTTCAGACTAGATTATAGGTAAAATTGAAATTAAAAACATAATTAAATAATTATTTTAGGCCAGATGAACTTATAAACATGTAAAAATAAGTGTTGGGAAGTTTACATAAAAATTTGAGCTCAAGAACCCGAGTTTAAGATAGTGAACCGATTTATTAAAGTTAGGGTGCATAATAGTTCTCTATAGAAAATGAAACATTGGAATTTAAGATAAATTATTTCTAATAAAATAAATATAAATAATGTGTTCAAATATAAAATACTAATTTTAAGATAGATAATTAATGATTTTGGTTATAGAATTATTTAATAAAATATGAATAAATATGATCTTTAACATAATATAAACGTAATAGTAAACTAGTTTAAATTCCATAACCTATTCAATGTAAAAATATATTATAAATGATATAAATAAAATATTTATATTTAAATGAGTTACTTTACTTAATAAAAAATTTATTAGATTGATTATAGGATATGTTATTGAAATTATCATTTTAAGAACCTAATTAACCATAAAATGGGTTTAGTATACTAAGTTAGAATGAATTTGAATGATTAATTCTATTTCGACTTGGCTAGATTAAGCAATATAGATTATTAACTAGTATTGGTTTGTAAATTCTACAAAGCCAACAATTTATACTTATCTGTTAATCTAACTAGTAAACTATTATATGATCAAATAACTGGTTAAATGGCTTAAAGATATTATAAATATAGACCATGAATAATAAGAGAGTATGTTGTTTCAAAGCATCTTTGCTAGAAAACTAAGTATTAATACGAGTTTGATATAAGTTGATAATTGATTCAAATGTTTATATGATTAATCTTTGAAGCAGATATTTGTTAAGAGTCTGCATTCTGCTTTATCTTCTGATCTATCTTATGATTGTTCAAAGCATTGATTTTATACCAGGTACGCAGTAACTTGTTGTTACGTGCTAGGGTAGGCATGCTAAATGAACTAATACTTAAAGAAAACTTAATAATTGCTTGTTGCTTGTGCGTGGCCGTTTTTAAGACATGGCCCGAAGGGTAGCAACCTTACTAGGCGGTGCACGCACGGTAGTTAGGCGTTTAGGCCATCATGGGTAGCCCGCCCGGTAGCTGATTGGGGGAACGGTAGTGGGATAACGTATACCTGGATCGGAGAGAAGTAATGTAGTATGGTTCACATTTATGGGATCGGTTGAGCTACACTATATTATGGACCGTGATGGGTAGAGATACGTAATGGCTGTGACCCCCTAGACGAGGCTACTACTTGTAGAGGTAGGAGATATAGGTATTCGGGCTGTCTATATCAACCCTCTGAGCAGTTGCTGCTACTCAAGACCCCCAGGTTCCCAGTGTGTTGCCAGAGTGTGAGTGCTCTACTGTTGTTTGTCGCACTTTAATTTAAAGATATAAACTATTGGGTGTTGCATTGCATATAGAATAGGCGTGTGTACTTGTGTTGTTGTCGTACTGGGCTTCGGCTCATTTCTTTCTTTTTCCAGTGATTATCTAGATTCTTGTGATTATCGGGTATGGGACGACTCTAAAAGAGTTTGTTAACGAGTTAAGTGCCTAGGAACGTTGAACTGTTTATAGCAAAAGTTATTGATCATCTTTTCAAACTTACAAATTGATGATGGCATATATATGAGCCCATGGTTATATCTTGAGATACTAGACACTGTATACTTTGAGATAATTGATGGTATGATATTTATTTATAAACGTTGTCTACTCACAAAAGTATCCTGTTTGGAAATCATTTTGAGAAATTTACTTTCTTATATATAATGGTCTACTCAAGAAAGTAACCTATTTAGAAATTGTTTTAAAAAATGTATTTCTTTTCCGCTGTAAGTCTAGTTATTTTCAAAGTCTAATTCAACGATTTCAGAATCTATAATTTATTTAACAATGATCACGATAAACTGTAGATTAGATCAGTCTTAACATATAATACGTAAGTGTTATACGTAGCTGTTGATATGCCTTGAACCAAATTTGAAGCGTACACCTTGGGATCTCGAAAGCCATGAAAATGTGCAATCATCACGTCAAATTAACTTTTTATCATTCTCTCATTCAGTAGAAGACCAATGAATGGTTTGACAAGAGGGCAAACAAATTGATGGAAAGCACCGTCCAGACACCCAGACTCTTGGTGAGACTAGGGTTTGACCCTACGCAAACTCATCCAAGCCAATTCACTGCGGATAAGCCTTTACTTTCAGATTGAGACAAATTAATATTATTTTAAAGTTTTATATTTTTAATTTAATACTTGTATTTTGGAATAAAGTTAAATTTTATGCCTCTTTAAACTTTATTTTTTTAAAAAAAGTCCTAAATTACACAATAAATTAACAGAACTAAATTTTAAAAAGTGAATTTTCAAACACTAAATTTGTCAAATTTTAAAATTACTGACTTCTATTGCTTTTTTGCCCAATTCATCTAACCAATTTGTCTAGTCAAAGAAAACGTGAAAATCATTATAATTAAAATTCTCTACCCATTTGCAGAATATGATTGACATTTTATTAGTTAAGTTTAAACAATTTATTACATGTTCCATCATCAATTTAGTACACAGAAATTGCAAACCCAAATTAAAAACAAATAAGGTAGTACTAGGCGTCATTTAAAACCCTATTAAAATGCTTAAATAGCTGATACTTATATGCAACAACGAATGAATAAATAAATGCGACCTCTAATAAAATATTAATTTACATAGGTAATAAGAACGATAATAATCAAAATGTTTCTATACGGGTTAAGGTGATTGAGTTAAGATGAGAAGCACAGAAATTCTTATCTTTTCCTTGTTACATGAAACAGGTTTTAATAGTTTTCAATTAGAATTAACTTTTAATCCGTTTAAAACTACCAAAGAACCTGCATATTATGGAGTCTACGCTATATTTTATTTAGGAGCATTACATGTAAAGATCTGTGAGATATTTTCGTGTTTACTTTTTAAGATATATACCTTGTATGGATTTAATAGCTAATTGATAAATTTGATCTAAATATGAATTTAATTAAATAATGTCATACACATTTATTTTCATTTTCAAAATATACCTTATATAATTATTTTTACTTTTTATTGACCTCGATCTTCCAATTAAATCCAATTTGATTTCTCAACTCTTATTTTCCAGCATATTGGAGTCAAATCTTTATCAAATTAAATCATATTAGTTCTAAACAGGGCACTATAGTGTGTCATTTCTATTTGAATTAGTGGTGCCTTAAAACTTAGAAATCAAAATACACATAATACCAACTCTGGATAGGGTCGACTAGTACGAGGTTAGATCTATAACGACAGTCTGGCTATAGATTCTAAAATTTAGAGTCAAAAACTATCTTATAGCATACCTAACCAATAGTCTATTAAATTATATAGGTTCCAACAACTTTGGGAATTTCACATATTTGGATGCTCACTTCTTTGAAAAGAGAGCGAAATTTGCCTATATTTTGTATATGAGAAGAGTTGGGAATGAGACTTGGATAGTGGCAGAATTCTGCTAAGAAGATGATGAGCAATATTTATAATTATAAAAATGGTTTAATTAGTCAGTGTCTCCTACCACTTGTTAAAAGCCTTTAAGGCTTATCAAAAGATTAATTTCCAAACTTTGCAAATTGATCATGTACTTTATTAGATTAAAAAATTGCATAAAAAAACAAATTATTTTATAATATCTTAATAAGCGTCCGACATAATTATTAATATTTTCCAATTAAAACTTACGGCTTTGGGTTTTAAATTGAAGTTGTAATGACAAATAGTTAAAGTTATAGGCTTTTAAAATAGTTAAACTAAGAGCAAAATAATGCACAAAGACTAACGATTACTTAGTGTTTTTTTTTTTTTTTCTTCCCCAAACATCCATTTATCGCTTGAGTCAAGCAAGTCCCACTGGGCTTCTTTTGCCAAACTGGAAATGGCATAAAAGTTGAATCTCCTAATTTGGTCGTCGGAAAAACAAAAAAAAAAAAAAAAAAAAAGAAAACAACAAAGGTTACCAATAACTTGTGTGTCCAACTAAGTGGCATATAAATGTTAATTCTATTTTGACATGACAGTAATAGTAGGAAAGTTTTAAAATATCACTCAGGTATATAAATTTTACTAATGTATACACGACACTCATCAAAACTAACATGATGAGAGTACCCTACTCTATTTATTTAAGGAGAGTATGCTAATCGAGATGAACAATAATTTCTCAATCCATCCGATTTTTACACCAACAAATATTTCACATACAGACGTGAGTGCAAAAATAGGTTTCATGTTAAATAATAACCATAAACAAAAGCATGTAATTGAAAACATTGACTTAATCGAATAAAAAGACTGGCCAAAAAAAAAATTGAATGAAAAGGCAAAGTTTTTTTGAAGGATAACATATATTACTTCCTCGTTGTTTTTGAACCATTGAAGACCGGACATAAAACCAGAAAAAATCATTGGGAACCAGCAGGATGTCGTTTCATGTATAGATAGAATCGATACTAAAGTTAAACAGCCACAGTACAACTTTATCAAAGTGTATGCATTGTCCCTGAAGTAACGAATCTCAACACTTTGAAGGTACAGCTAAGATACGTGTCTTAACACATGGAAAAATCGGGTATCCAAGGATGTGCATGTATAAATGATCGTTACTATATCATTTATAAAGGTATCTGCTCCTGTATTTGTGCAATGACACCGATTATACTACATATCAAACAACACGTTTACAAAGATTATGTTATTTATATGATAAATAATTTTTATTATTGATATTAATTATTTAATGTTATTTCGACATGTGCTGGAATTAAAACATATGATTATTCAATGTTTATATGATATAAAGATAAATGATTTATAGCGAAGGGTAAAAGTATTATTTGATTAAAAACAAGAGGGTTTTATTCCACCCTAATCTATAATTAAATCCTTTGTCATTTGGTAGACACATGATTAAAGAAGAAGAGACGTTGTTAAAAATAAAAAAAAAAAAAAAAACATTATTAAAGATGAGGAGACTTTAATAAAAATGAAGAGACGTTGTTAAAAATGAAGAGTTATTTTTTATCTCCTATATAACCTAGGCTTTCTCCTACACCAAAACCATTTTTAAACGTAGAATTCTTTCAAAATCCTCTCTAATAGTGATATTTGCATCAAGAAAGATCAAGAAGTAAGATCAATATGAGTTAATTATCATCAAGTTTTTAACAATCTAAGGAGTGATCTATTCCAAAGGTTCTCTTTTGATTTTGGAGGGAGTTTTGGAGAAAAGCCTTAAGTCTATTGGAGATCAGTGTCTTGCAATCAGAAAAACAAGTATCAAGAGATAGGTAAGTTGAATCTTTTCTTTTTCTTTGGTAATCTAAAAAGTGAGGTCTTTTCTGAGTTGCTTGATTTTTGTTAAAGGAAGTCATAGTTTTTGGAGAAACCCTGTTCTTTTAGTGATTGTTTTTTTACAAATCAAAGGAGAAAGGCATGTATGAATTTAGAGTTTGTAGTCTTTTTCCAATTAAGGGTTTATATGATGGTGAATTTATGATTATTATGCAAGAAGATGTTTTGATTGAATATTTAATGATTTAGGTATTGTTAGTGAAGTTAGGGTTCCTGTTCCTAAAGTGACTTTAGGTACGACCTTACCTTATTCGTTGCTTGTGTTTGTAAGATTAGAAATTGTAAACTAATTAATTGTTATCTGGCTTTAAATTTGATTTGCTACTTGTATATGACTGGATCTAGTAGATTGGAGAATCATTACTACTAGGTCAGTGTTTTGATGATTCGTTTATGTCATTGTCCCAAGTGGAGTCATGCACAAAGATGATTCCGGTAGTCTAGCAGTAGTGTGAAAGCAATACCCAAGGTGTAGAGTTCCCAACACAAATATATATATTACCTATTTTCCATACTATTGATTTTAAGGTCATGAGTTACTCCTAGTTTAGGACTAATGCTAATTGTTCCCAATTGTGTTATTACCAGCTAATCAAAGATAATAACCTTTTGATTGTTGCATATAATATTAGATTGTATGTGAAATCTATATTATGCCTATTCATGTGTATGTTTTGTGGTATAGCGTACTGGGCCTTTGTACTCATTCCTTTCTATTTTTAGGAACATGTGATGATCATGTAATGTTTGACTTAGCTGGAAATGAATCTATGTGGACTATAAGGATGCGATAGTAGACCTGACTTTCCTATTGACGTTTAGATGTTCTATTTAAGATAGGCAAAATTTAAGATTTATAAAGTTTTATATGTTTTTATAAATCTAAAGTTTTCTAAGATTTTTCTTAAGATGTTTTAGTTTAAATTGAGTTGGCCTTTGGTTTATGTCAATAGATTGTTATGGAATTTTTGTTATTACATGATATTTAAAAGTATCCCTATAAAGAGATGTTGATGATATATATTTAATTTGTGGATTAGCAGAATAATAGCCTTAGTGTGTCATATCAAATGGGAACACGTGGGGTAATGCCTTTTAAATTAAGGCGTTATAATTTATGTGTTTTAATAATCATTAATTATCTTATAACAATTTTTTTGTTTCATTCTAAAAATTTGATTATTCATACAAATTAAAAAATATTAACCATTGGAATTTGATGCATGCAATTTTTAATAAAATAACTAAAAAATTAAGCACAAATGCAATTGAAAAATATATTAAAATTGGGAATAAAAATGGAAAAAAAAAAAAAATTATAGGCGAAATTTAGTGATTTCTTTTAAATAATAAATTCAATTTCAGGAAAATTTCACCTAAAATAGAAATTAAAAAAGAAAAAAAGACTTATTGCCGAGGCAATTTTTGCCTCAATAAAGAAATTTAGGAGAAAAAAATTATATCGAACATATTCACATCAATTCCCCATTTAAAAAAAAATCAAAATTCCTAAAATTCATCTGAGAGTGAACTCCTGTCTAGTCAAGTATTTGAGACGTGCCGCCTCTGTTTTTAAAATATGATGAGGATTTTCAAGTGATTCATTGAGGTGATATGATCGCCTTAGTAGACTAAATCAAGAGAATTTTTCATCTACTAAGGCAAGTAAATTCACCTAATAGTGATAATCACCAATTGATCCATAAATTTTACAATGCTCAATCTCTGTAATGTTTAAGAGTTGATCATCCTTTCACAATTCAAAGATCAATGAAGCGGTTTCATGTTGTCAAGGTTAAGCTCTTGCACATCAAACAAGACTTATTACAACCAATAACAAACTGCTATTCTTCAAAAACAGCGAGACCCTTACTTGAAATTTCCTCCATTTGCCACTTAATGGTTTGAGATTCCACTTGCCGGGCCTCTATATTTACATCTTCCCGTTGAGCTAAAGGCAGAGAACGGTGATCCGTCTGCAAGAGTCTTTTTCCTACGTATTATGAGTGAGCGGTGGAATTGTCGATACAATCCCCACAATTTTTTAATAATATCGTATTGTCAATACATTAATTAGTTGGAGCCGATTTATTCATAAATCTCATTATCTATCTGCCTGAGTTTAATTTGACGAAACCTTCATATGGTGGTTTCCAAGAAATAAGGTTTGGTTTTAGTGTAGATAGCTGTTTCTTTTTCATGGTGGAAATCCAATATCCATTTGTTTGTGCTGTTACCACTTGTGCCAGACTATAGTTTGATTTTTACTATCTACAGTTACATTATTCCCAAGTGATCGATTCGTGATGTTTCTGATTTTCTGCGTTGCTTTGATCCAATCAAATAACGTTAACTTTGAGGTGGTTATGTCTTGTCGTTGCGGCTGTATTTCTTTGCATGAGGCTTAACTCCGTTTGTTTCATTGAAAATGTTTTTCGAAAAAATGTCTAATCATTTTTTAATGTTTGTTTAAAAAAATCGAACAATTAATGTTATTAATTAATTTAATAATTAAATAAAATGAATTAAAAGAAACAAGAAATCGAATTAAAAATGAAATAGAATTTTTTTTTTATTTTTATATTCCTTTTTTTTTATTATTTCATTTTTAGAAAACGACTTATGGAATATAAATATAAGTTATCTTTCCATCCATTTACGAATCCATTAGCCAATCATTACTATAAAAAAATATTTATTATTAATTATTTAAATATTCTTTCTTTTAAGTAGATTTATTTATCATTATAATATATAAAATTTTTCATTGTTTATACTTAAAATATATGAGTTGCCTCGAAACTGTAAAAAAAGGAAAACAATTTTCATAAAATTAGTTAAACATTTGAAAATATGTTACTTTTTTGGAAAAAAATTTCAAAGAAAAACTATTTTTATTAACAAATACTTTTTCTCAAAACAAAGAAAAAATGTCTTTTCATTTTTTCTTATTTGTTTAAGAAAAATAAAACAATTAATGAAAAATATTTTCCTTTCTATCAGAAAACATAGTCTTTTCGTTTTTTTTTTAACATTATTTTTTTAACCCAAACATCTATTTATCGCTTGAGCCAAGCAAGTCCCAATGGGTTTCTTTTGTGAAACTGGAAATGGCACAAAAGTTGAACCATTTAATTTTGTCGTTGGAACCAAAAAACAAAGGGAGAAAACCGAAGGTTGCCACCACTAACTTATGTATCCAAATAGGTTGCATATAAATATTGATTCTATTTTGACGCATGATAATACTAATAGGTAAGTTTTTAAAATATTTTTCATCTATATAATTTTAGCAATACATACATGTTACTCATCAAACCCAACATGAAGAGTATCCAACTCTATTTATTTATGGAGAGATGCGAATCGGGATGGACAACAATTTCTTCAATCCAACCGATTTTTACATCAATCAAATATTTCACATACGGACGTGAGTGCAAAAAATAGGTTTCATGTTAAATAATAACCATCAATAAAAGCATGTAATTGAAACATTGACTTAACATCGAATAAAAAGACTGGCCAAAAAAAATATTTTGAATAAAAAGGTAAAGTTTTCTGAAGGATAACATGTATTACTCCCTCGTTATTTTTGAACCAATGAAGACCGGACATAACGCCAGAAAAAATCATTGGGAACCAGCAGGATGTCGGTTCATGTATAGATAGAATCGATACTAAAGTTGAACAGCCACAGTACACCTTTATCAAAGGGTACGCATTGTCCCTGAAGTAATGAATCTCGACACTTTTAAGGTGTCTTAACACTTGGAAAAATCGGGCATCCAAGGATGTGCATGTATAAAATGATCGTAATTAAATCATTTATAAAGGTATCTGCTCCTGTATTTGTGCAATGACACGGATTATACTACATACCAAACAACACGTTCGATCGCATCGAGGGAGAAGCAGATGTAAGCTAACTTGCTAAAGATTATTAAATAATATAAAATGTAACGAACTTCACAACAATGATATATAGCAACATATATATATCAACATCATTAAAAATTCTATAAATCTTACACATCATGAAGAGGGAAAAATGAGTTACCAAGTCCCAAAGGACTGGTTAAGATATTAGCCTTTGAAGGAATAACTTGATGCTAGCAAGAAAAAGATAATAATATTTTGATGAGATCAATTTTCTTAATCACATAGATAGCATATCAGAGTGGCATATTAATGACTTGTCAACTTTAGACAAAATATATAGAAATGGTTATTCGATAGGTATTTAGTTTAGATAGTATTATTTTGTTGGTCAATATAGTAATTACACTTTTATTGTTATTTATTTTAGACTCAATATGGGTTGTCTTTTTTTTTTTTTCATTTATTTTCCATCATATAACAATTGTAGTGGATCAAATCCAATTATAGTAGCCATGTGCACATAGTGTTTGTTTTGCACTATGTGTGACATCAAAAGAGTAATGTGGAAGCACGAGTAAAGAGATAATGAGGAGAGAGAAAATATGAAGGAAAAGTAAGGAATCCTAAGCATCTCAAACATGTGCATGATAAGTGGATGTGTTATACAATGTCAAGATTCTTAGAAAGAAGTGAGGTGTTTTTTATTCTGAGTTTTCTTTTATCTTTTAGAATTATGTTAGGTACCAAGCCTGAAGAAAGAATTCAACCCAAAAGACTAGCCTATTAAGTAAGAGAGCTATCCAAACTTGAGTATCCTTTCACAGTTTCTTATGAAACCGATGTGTGGAGATCATTTGAGTATTTTGTAGTGTTTAACCATTGATGACATCCATGGAATTACATGAACTATCAAATGGCTTAAATGAGTCCTCCTAATAATGGATCATTTCCATGAGCTTTGATTGAGTCTAAACTCATGAAAAGCCTCTTTAAGTACATAGGATTCTAAGGTTGAGAGCAAATTGATCAATTCAATAATTCCCAATCCAAGCCCCCATTCTACATTTTCCTTAAATCAGCACAAAATGAACTAGATTTGTTGGTCCTTTTCACCTAGTCCATGGTGTCAAATATTTTAATATAATTAATTTAGCCCTCTACCACGATTATACCCTTAATAGGTTATAAGCTCTTTATATTGTTAGAAGGGGTTATAATTTATCAAGAGCAAGCCATAGATAAATAAGACCAACCATTGGAAATATGACAATTGATGTCTTAAGATTTAACTTTGAACATTAGCTGTTTAGATAATAAATACACATGTGTGGTTATTTATTTTATTAAATTAATAAATTATGAAAGTTAGAAATACAATTAAGACATCAATTTTGAAACAATAAATATCCATTAGATAAAAGCATTATATTGTGAGTTAGGAAGGTATAAATTCATAGCATTCTGTTTAACAACCACCGGAGCTCGCCATAATCACTACAGGAATCCAATTCTGTTCTGATCTTTCTCAAGGACGTTAAGGGGAGCAATCCAAGTGCATTCATCGGGACGATTAGGGAGGATTTTGAAGACAAAGCAATTTATGAATTTAACCAACACCATGAGAAGAAGAAAGACAAGATCAAATGGCACATGAATGCATATGTAGAATAGAATAAGATATCGAATAATATATCACTAAAATACACTATGGACATAATAAATCATACCTACTATAATCCTTCTCTTGGACCAGCTGTCACTACAACTTCTTTTAATTTGAATTCTCCATCACAGCACCTCCAACCACTTTCCCACCCAATCAGACAACCTTCTTCCTTTTACTTTCATGTTCCCTTCCTTAATTCTCACCCATAAATGTCATTACGACTAAGCTCTCACAGAAAAAGAACAGTCAATTTGCAAATCACTAATAGCTCCATCTGTTCTTTCCCTTGATGTCCATGGTTATGGTGACAGCACAATTCGTGCATCACTTTATACAACATCCCCTCATTTAGAAATAGTTTTATTTTATAATTTGTTATGTAGAGTATCCAATATGAGAAAGCATATGTTTGAATTGCCTGAATTTTATTTTCTATATCTTATATGTATCTTATTTGTATCTAATATGTTTGATTTATTTATGAGTAAAAGCATCAGCTTTTTATCTATATTTGTTTCTTAACAAATATCTGTTTAAAAATGATAAAAATAAGATATAAAAACAATTAGAAAAAGATGAAACGGGCAAGCCCTTGATATGTAGACTATCGTCTCTATTTTAATTACCCATATGGTATAGTTGCAAAGCAAGAATGTAATAGTTCCATAGTTCAAGGATCATCTGGTTGCCATTAGCATCGCATCCTGAACCATGATTAATATCAATTTTAATATCTTTATTTTATGCAACATGAAATTCTTTTATATCCAATTGCACTATGTATGAGATACATACATATACAAATATATTAGGTTGCATGTTGTTTATTAGCATAGGCACTACACTAGAATGCAATAATAAATAATGTCAAATTCTAATTCATCCTTTTTCCAATCACAAAATTCATCCATCACGTAATCTATATCAAGTATTTCAACAATACTTCAGCCTAGTAAATCAAAAGATAATCTATAAGAAACATATCATGAGTTTTAATTTTTTTTAGTCTATTCTTTATGAAATTTATGTTTATGTTTACATTTATGTGATAATGATAGTAAATTTGGTATTTCAACTAGAGCTATAAAAATAGACTACGGTCCATGGTTGGTCAATTTACCTATTAACAAAAAGGGTTAGAGACAGCTTTTTTTTAGCTAGTTTAAAAGCGGGTCAAAAAAGCCTGGCCCATTTAATCCAAGAGTTAAAAAGGGCTGGCCCATGATGGGCTGGGTTGGTCCGCTAACTAAATAAAAATAATAATAATAATAATAAAACTTAAAACTTAAAAGTGCTAAAAAAATTCAAAACAAACATAAAAGTAACAAATTAAATCCGAAAAAATATATGTATAAAAAAAAAATTTGTTATTTCCTTTCATGGCAATACTACACAACCAAAATAAAGTAATAAAAAAGAGGACATAGACCGATAGGCATACACTCCTCCGCTCCAAAACACACCACGCCCGCGGCGCCCCCCCCCCCCCCAAAAAAAAAAAAAAAAAAAAAAAAAACCCTAGGGCTTTAGCCTACCATCCGTCACCACAATTTGATTTACTATAGTGTTGCAGCTACCGTCCAAGCTCTATTGCTAACCATAGGAGTAAGGGTGTTTTGCTATGAAGTTAAGTTGCGAAAGTCGAGTCGAGTCCAAGAAATGTTAAACTTTTCTATGTAAGAATTGAGAAACGAACAACCAAAAGAAAAATTAAGAAATGAAGGAGAACCGACCTTGGGCAAGTCACCAATATTTCAGAAAATTTTGGAAGCTCATAATTATAAATTATATGTTTATTACATTTTACTTTGATGTGTATTTAAAAAAAAAAATTCAATCATAAACCAATCTAACTAGAATTGATATGATTTCATCAAAAAAAAAAAAAAGAGTTTTCAAATCAAACTAAAATTACAATTAATCTGTATGAAGAAACTAAATGGAATTAAAAAAAAAAATTGAGTCATATTATATAAAGTGTGCATATATATATATATATATATTCTTCTTTAAAATAATATGTAAAATTATTTTTAGTACATTATATAAATGTAATGACTAACCATAATAAGTGGGCCGGTTTATTTAACCAGTGGGCCAAAGAGAGTCAGGCTAGGGCTAAGAAATTCTAACCCATTTATTAAATGGGCTAAGATTTTTTGGTCTGTTTAGCCCGCGAGCCAAAGTGGGTTGGCCTTACCGACTCATTTAGCTTATTTTCCTTTCTCTAATTGCAACAATACAAATTTGGAAGGTAAATAAATGAATAAATGACAAAACTGACTTTGGTGTGTGAAATATAGTAATGCAAATGTTGCCATTGGATTTAGGAATAACACCTACATCCACAGTTTATATATATTACCCTTTTAAATTTATATGGAAAATGGAAATATTGGTGTTAATTAAAACCTGGAGAGCCTGACATCAATTCTCACTTGCAATGTGTTTTTTCAGATTAGACCAGCCTTTAATGTAAATAGAGTGGCCTGGAGTAGATTTCAGACTGTAGACTTGTGATGTAGTACGCCTGTGTCATGGGCTCTTATAATATGGTCTATTCCTAATTTTTTTTTTTTTTCACCCCATTCAAAATTGCTTTGTTAAAGGTAATTCTTCTGGGCTGGGGGCCAGGCCCCTATGGCCCCTCTAGGCTCATTCTATTTAGTACTTATTTTGATACTCTTACTAATTTTTTTTTTTATTCAATCTTTGTCTTAATAATATTTATATTTATCATTATCATTGCCTTTCTCACCGCTGTTGCAACATTACCATTGCTATGATATAACTAACATTGTTGACTTCCCATCACCTTTGCACTAGCGTGTTGGGAGTACTAAACATGATGATAACCCGGTCGCTATGCAAGGGCAATGGTAACAATGATGGTCTAGTGCAATTGAGATGTAGTAAATTAGTAGGAGCATCCTCATCACATTAATTATTTGTTTACTTTGTTAAATGAATAAAATTGTAATGGGATTGCTATTCCTAAGAAATAGAATAAAGTTGTAGGATTTTCTTTTGTTAATTTTTTTATTTAAATATATATATTGAGAGAAAAAATCTATTATAGCATTAAATTACAAATAAATGAATAATGATATTTTTGGTAATAGGAATTTCTTATGGAATCACTTTTACTGTTAAATAAACATCATAATAGTTATTCGAAAGAATAAAATTATAACGAAATTGTTATTATAATGAAGCAAATAATCACTTAATTTTTAAAACGAGTTTTATTACTTAATAATTTCTTTTGAACTAAAGTTATTAGATGAAAGCTTAATAATATTGTAATCAATAAATTAAGATTTTATATACTATAAAATTATATCTTATTGACACTTACTTTTAACCCTAGATCTAGTTGATAACATATGAATCTAGAAGGTGAAAAAAAAAAATCATACTCTGAGGTTTATACAAATTATATAAATATGTGAACATCTACCACATGAAAACTTAATATAGTATGGAGTTGTGAAATTCATTATGAAAATTCAATGCAGAAGTAAAACGAAGACATGATTCAATATTATCAGTACCAAGCTTTGGATGCTGAGCAATCACCCGGATACGAGCGGGGAAAGCAAAGTTTTCATTTTTTAATGATTTTTTGTGTCATCGTAGGAACATGTATACAGTAATGACAATTTTGTTATAAGATGTTCCCATAAATAAGCGTATGTCGTGTGTCCCCATAATATTCCATATACACGCTGTATGGCTATGCTATTGCCCCCAGGTAACGGCCTATAATAGGCTTATTTGTATGACTAATTGTTTAATGGGTCTAGTTCATGGGCCGAAAGCTCGCTGCCATTGCATCTCCATTCAAGGCTTTGTAAATTTATTCTCAATTCCTTCAGTCACAAGCCCGACCAAACTTATCAGATCTAATTCTTGTAGATCATTTCCCATCCCCCCTTCTCGAACACTTCCACTAATCCTACCCGCATTAACACATGCAGTACATCATTCTTTCCTTCAAAATGCTTATTCACATAGGTAATTCATTGAATATAAGAGATAAGTGCGAAAAGAACTCTCAAGTTGTTTTTCCACTTTACTAACACCATAGTAAAGTTCGGATAGTCGGTTTGGCTTCATTTTAGTTTTGTTTTTAAACCAAGTTGATATTAATTTGATATTGATAAGTTACCAATACAGACAAAAATCTGACAATCTAAACAGAAGTGTCTAGTTTGTTTTTCAACTTTCCTAACACCATAATATCCACTATAGGTCTATGATTGATTAATTTCCAATAAGGATGGCTTCAAGTTTCAATGCATCCATCTCATCCACCAATGTGGATTCTCTAGAGTTGATTAGCAATTTGCAAAATACCTCTTTTACCAAGATACATGGAAGGTAAGATAGACGATTGAGTCAGCCAAAAGATGTAGACAATAAGCAACTCATTCTATCTTATCTAAGATTATATACAAGCCATAGTATTTTGAGCTCAATTTATGTATCTTATGCCTTTTCAAACTATGCAGCTTGCAAGGTTGTATCTTAACCAACAAAAGATATTCTACTTTAAAAACTCTTTTGCTTCTAGACTTGTTAGCATAGTGCTTCACCTTTTCTTATGCCCTTATTACATGAAACCTTGGAATCTTCAAATAGGTCTTCTCTATCAATCAACATTCTATTCATAGCATCGTTTTGGGAATCCCCAAAAATATAAGGGAGATGAAGTAGATAAAATACCTTAAATCCTCATCTAGCTAATTAGAAATGATTAATTGAATAATATAATAGATAGTTAATTTTGATCTTAGTTTAGATAGTTTAAATGATTCAAAAAATAAAATAAAATAAAATAAAATAAACAATGGAATATGATTAGATAAATTAGCATAATAATATTAATAATTAGATGAAATTAAAATTGAGATTTCAAATATTCTTTTGAATCAAATTATTCAATTCTTATTAGTCATTCATTTAAACTACTTTTCCTCTCATTATCAAATCTTTAAACCCTTAAATAAACAATTCAAATATTTAGTGGATTCTTAAATCCCTAAATTTTAGCCTAAAATTTCATATCCTTAGCCCTATTAATTTTGGAATCATTTGTTTGTCTGAGAATATCAATTCTTGAGTTTAAGCTCAAGTTAAATATTGATTTGATATAAACCAAATCCCTATTCCAAGTTATTTATTTCTAACATATCGATTCTAAAATCATTTCCTAAACACTTTCACAACTAAAGATATATGTCAGAAAGTTAAAATCTAATGCCCTTATTCCTAAATATCTTTTATTATCTTTTCCTTTCCTTTTTTTTTTTTTTTGTTTGCTTTCCTGCTTTCCTTTTTCTTTCTTGTTGTTTATGTTTTCTCCTCTTCTTCCTTTCCTCTTCTTCTTTTTTCATTTCTCTCTCTCTTCCTCCAATTAAATCATCTTTAACTCTCAATTTTAAGAGGATTATAAGAGAAATCAAAGTTAGAAAACCAGATAAAATAAGAAGAACAAGCATGGAGTAGCTTAATCAACTAAGGAGAAGATCAAATGTTCATGTGTTTGCTAAAGATAAGTATGGTATTTTTACCTTGATTGATTTGTTGTTACTATATATATATATATATATATAGATAAATATTATGAGAATAGCTTCCAACAGTTGAAGGACATACTAATATCAACTTTAGTTCTAGCTTTATCAATGAGTGATGAAGAATATTCTATTTATAGTGATGCCTCTATTCAATGTTTGGGTTATGTTTTAATGCAAGGAGGCAGGGTTATAGCATACACCTCAAAACAACTAAAGCCCTATGAAAGGAATTATCTTACTCATGATCTAGAATTGGTAGTAGTGGTTTATGCTCTGAAACTTTGGAGACATTACTTATATGGGGAAAGATGCAAAATATCCATGGATCATAAGAGTTTGAAGTACATCTTTACCCAAAGAGAGCTAAACATGAGGCAAAGGAAGTGATTAGAGCTTATTAAAGATTATGATGTAGATATCCAGTATCATCTTGAGAAGGCAAATGTTGTAGTAGATGAGTAGGAGCAAGATTAGCAAATTTATAGATTCAACCAACTCTTATAAACAAAATCAAAGCGGGACAAGTGGATAATCCAAGTATAGAGGAGATAAGGAGAAGGATGGAAGTTAGTAAAGCACCTGAGTTTGGTATTGATGGAGAAGGTGTTATGTGATACAAGGGAAGGTTATGCGTGCCAGAACAAGGAGATCTTAAGAAGGAATTGTTAAAAGAGGCACATTCTTCAAATTGTTCAATCCGTCCTGGAGGCAACAAGATGTACCAAGATTAGAAGACGTTTTATTGGTGGAATAACATGAAGAAGGAAATAGCAGAATATGTATCTAAGTGCTATACTTGCCAATTGATCAATATTGAGCATAAAAGATCAACAGGTGAATTGAAACCTTTGCTAATACCTCAATGGAAGTGGGAACACATCACCATAGACTTCATTACTGCTATCCTAGAAATAAAGAAAAGTTTGATTATGTATAGGTGATTGTTGACAGGCTTATTAAAGTAGCTCACTTTATACTTGTTAAAATTGGATATAAATTGGAGAGGTTAGCAAAGTTGTATATTAAAGAGATTGTAAGGTTGCATGGGATACTGGTATCTATAGCATTAGATCGAGACACCAGATTTGTTGGAAGATTTTGGAAAAGTTTGCATCAAGCTTTGGGCACTAAAGTTGTTTTCAACACAACCTATCATCGCCAAACTGATGGACAATCTGAAAAGACTATTCAGATTCTAGAGGACATGTTGAGGGCATGTGTTTTGGATTTCAAAGATAATTGGGTTAAGCATTTGCCTTTGGTAGAGTTTGCATATGATAACAGTTATCAAGCGTCAATTGGGATGTCACCTTATGAAGCTTTGTATAGTAGGAAATGTCAAACACTGATTCATTAGGATGAAGTTGGTGAAAGATAGATTTTGGGAACAAAATTGGTGCAAGATGTAGATGACAAAGTTAGCTTGATCCGACAAAGATTGTAAATAGCCCAAAGTTGTCAAAAGAGTTATGCAGATCAACAGAGGAGACCATTGAAATTTCAAGTAGGAGAGCATGTATTGCTTAAAATATCGCCAACCAAGGGTGTAGTCAGATTTGGTATGAGAGGCAAGTTCAATCCTAAATATGTGGGACTATATGAAATTTTAGAAAGGATAAGCAATTTAGCTTACAGGTTAGCTTTACCACCTAGTTAGGAAGGACTGTATAACGTATTCCACGTATCTATGTTGAGGAAATATTTAAAGGATCCGGATCAATTAGTGGCATTAGAGCCATTAGAAGTGTGACCAAATCTCACAACAGTTGAAAAGTCGTTAAAGAATATTGACACCAAGGAGAAGATCTTGTGAAGAAAGGTGATCGAATATGTTAAGGTTTAGTGGACAAATCAATCTGAACGGGAAGCAATTTGGGAACTGGAGGACGAAATGAGATCAAAGCACCCCGATCTATTCAATGAATTAGGTAACTTTCGAGGACGAAAGTTTCTTTTTAGGATGGGAGAGATGTAATATACAAATAATTAATCTATAATGAAGGGTAATTGTAATATTAAGAATGTTTAAGAGGTTAATTTTATCATGTGACAGTAGATTTTGAACTTGAAGAAGTTATTCGCGAAGGACATGAAAGAAAGGACTTAAGCAGGCTCTAAAGTCGCCAGGTTTGGTGTGTAAGGCCGCCAACTTTGATTGGATCATCATCGGCCTTATGTGAGCTTTGGAGCTTCGGAGGATCTTCAATCGAATTTTCGCAGGATGGTCGTGTATAACTAAAGCTACCTAAAGGCCACCGGCATTGAAATTGAAGGCCACCGACGTACGGTCAGCCTACGTGGTTCTATTCCAGTTTGATTTAAAGCCACCCCTGAGCCACCAGCTTGGTTCCAGCCTATGTTTCACATAAAATAAAACATCTTTCCTGGTGCTAGGGTTTCATAGTTCATATATATATACCTAAGGTCCTTAGTTCTCTCTTCATAGCTCAACCGAAGGCAAGATCTAGGTAAGAATCCCTCTCAAAACTCTTTTGGTTGAGTTTATGATTAGATGCCGTTTTCTAAAGGTTGTTTCATATTGATTTTGAGGAATTAAGTCACTGGAGATGATTTGGTGGAGACCAAAACCCTGGGTTGGGAATTGGAGATCCTGGTTCTATAGTCAAGGACGTACGAAATCTAAAGTTCTAGGTAAGTGTTGAATCCTTTCAATCTTTGTTATGTTAAAAGATGGGATCCTTTCTGGTGGTTGTACTATTATTGATAGAGGATTTTAGGGTTTTGAAGAAGTTGGAGAAATCTACGTTTTAGGGTTTCGTTGTTTGGTGATCTTAAAAGATAGACATGCAGATCTAATATTATAAATCTTATGCTTTAGATTGTGGATTTTTTAGGTTAGGGTTTAATTATGAACATGAAAACAAATGTTCATTGGGTATATGTTGACGATCAGGAGTCTGGTGATTAGGGTTTATAAACTTTTGAAAAGGATTTATTGATCTTGAAGTTTTGGAAGCGTAACAAGTACAACCTTACTATGCATGTTCTTTGTGCTTGCAGGATTTGGATAACAAACTAACCTAACTTTATCTGGTATATAATTGAATGTATGTTGTATGTGTTTAGCTTTGGTTAGTAAAGAACATACAGAGTATGATACTAACGAGGCACCTTGATGATCTATGTGTGAGGTTCTCCCGAATGGACTCGTGTATAGAGAAGATTCCGATAGATTAGGTTTTGGCAGTATGGCCTCTGAGTGTGTGGGAGATTCCCAGCACCATATAGGTATATAATTCTCTATTTTCCTATATTGGTTGTTTTTATGGAGTCTTAAGATACTCCAGGTTTTGGGTTAGGCGTGAATGGCCTTAGACGGTATTGTTTGCTTAGCCAATTTGAAGATAATAATCTGTGTTTGTTGCATTAGTTTCTAGGTTGTATGTGGTATTGCTTATTGCTTGTTCATGTGCATTTTTTTCGGTTTGACGTACTGGGCGTTTTCGTTCACCCCTTTATCATTTTTAGGTATAGGTGATGATCAGATAGTTTATGATTTATTTGGATTCGATGTATATGTCGACTATGGGGAGAACGTTAGCAGACATGATTATCTTGCAAATCTCTAGGTTTATCTTGGATGATTGAGAATAGATGAACTATGAAAGTTGTTTTTTGAAACCTTTGTTTGGTTCAAGAGATGTTTTAAAAAGACTTTTTGTTTGAGTTTAGTTGTAGCAGGTTGGTTTGGTTTATGCCAACTAGATAGTTCAAGATGATTTTAGTTTTATGACATTCGTTTATTTTCAAAGTATCCTCATTTTGAGAGTATTGAAGATGCATGTTTTATATATATATATATATATATATATATTGTGGTTTAAAGTTTTAATAGCTTTAGCATGTTCTTTCTAAGAGAGAATACGTAGTAAGTTGTAATGCCTTTAGATTAAGACTTTATACTTAATGAGATCTATTATGTACTTAACATATAAAAAGAAAAGAATACAAAAAAGGGGGACCGATTACTTTCCCTAAGAAAAGAGGTATCTCTTTATGAGTCTTGGCTAGACTTGAGTTAAGCCTTCATCATTTTTTACATTTGCAAGCATACTTCGTAGTTAGTAGCATCTTAGAAACCCTACATGTTACGCCTTGAATAGGTTTTGCTCATATTCAATGTTGCAACATACAATACTTAGGTATTATACGCAGAGGCTATCCTAAAACATTTATTTATTATGATCGTTTTTCAACCAATTTTAAATTTTAAAAATAGTCAATTAGGTTTTGAAAATATTTGATGTGTAACAAAAAAAGTAAAACTTCACAAAATTTTCACAAAAGATAACTCTTATGAGTAACTATTATATATATATATATAAGTATTAGATAAAAATTGTATCTCAAATATATCTCAAGGCATCATGTGATGCCCAAAACAAGAAGTATCTTGGAGTATATAAACCGAGTCAAACTATCTTGTAGGATAGATATCAAAATGGAACACTAAAAACCAACAAGAAACAGGGCTCACAACAATGACCATTTAAACTATACATATCAAAGTGGATACGATCCTCTCCAAACATATACATCAAATCATTCGCGATGCTATTCGCTATACTCTAAACATATATATCAAATCCTCTAAACCAAAACCTCTACAATCATAATGATCTCCATCCAATCCGTCTAAACCTAAAAAAGAAAAGAATAAGCTAAAGCACAATACAACAACAACACACCAGCACACACGAGATGATCACGCGCACATAATCTAAATACAATGCTACAACCAACAGATTATATATTTCAATTTAAGTATGGAAAATTAATAGTGAAGCACTTATACTCCTACAAAATGCTAGGAACCTAGAGGGTCTTGAGTAGCAACAACTACTCAAGAGATTAATATAAGTAGGTTGAATATCTATATCTCTTATCTCTAACAAAGTAATTCATCTAGGGGTTACAATTGTTATACATCTCTACTTAAGTTAGTCCATCACATTATTCAATTTAACAAAGCTCATGATCTTAAACTATATAGCTGTAACTTCTCTTCAAACATATACAAACATTATCTGCTATTAGTCTCCTATCAACTACTCGTTGAGTCATCTTTGATGGCCCAAACACCTAATATCATACTAGCATCGTCTAGTAGGTTGCCGCCCCTTACCCAAGTCTGAGAAATGACACGTATTGAATGTCAATCAACACACAAGTTACTGTGTCATGATAATGGATTGTTTGTATAAGTTAGAAGATAGATCAAAAGGTATGTCATAAGTTGGATAGAGCAAACAACATCTACATAAAAGATATCTTATATGAGTATTGTTTATGTCATTATCTATCAAATTCCTATGATTATTCAATTATGTTTATACTTCAGTAAGGTAAAGTCCTATATATATATGTAAGATAAGGCCTTAATTGATATCTTAAGTTGAATTTCTTTCCTTTAAGGTATTGGGTTTAAGTAGTTTGTAACTAAGCCTAACAAGAATTCGATTAAATCTTTTAATATTTAAGATAATGAGCTTTAAGAAATTTATAATTAAGCCATTAAAGGTATGAATTCTAATTTTAGTAGATTTGGCTCAAATATTTGCTTAGGGCCAATTGGATAGAATTGAGCATTAAACCTAAGAATTGGATATAAACCCAAAAGAATAGTATTTATTTAGTTTTTATCTATTAGGCCCTTTAAATTTCTAATTAGGCCTACTAAGTGTATTTGAAGGCTTTTGGGCCCTAGTGTTATATGCCCATTAGGTAATTCAATACTTGAAAATTGATAATAGATTTAAAAATTTTAGAATTAGGTCTAGTGTTGAGTTTGTATTATGGAATTTAAGTCAAGTAAACATATAACTAAGTTTAGGTTATATTTTAAAGGTTTAGGTCCTAACTGGTTAGGAAAAACTTGATAGTATTTAGTTTGGGCCCATTTGATGTGGATATGTCTAGTTGGCTAGAAATTACGTTATTGAGTCTAAAGTTATGTTTCTATTTCATATTTAACTATTTAAGTGCAATTATAGTTATTTAGTCAAATTGGACCATATTCTAGTATCCAGTGCCACAATCAATTATTAAAGCCCAAAATAAATTTTATTAGCCAAGTTGGACTTAAATTAGTTTATAAGTCAATTTTATGTTATTTAGGTCAATTTAGACCTATTATTACTATCTTGACCTATTTTAGGTCATTTAAGTCATATTGAACATATTTTTACTATTTAGTCATGTTTAGGTGATTTAGCTTGTTTAGTCCTAAAATAGTTTCTAATTCAACTTTAAAGTCCTTTTAAGCACAAAATATTTATTAATCTCATTTCTATAGCTAAGAACCTATGATAATCCGCTTTGATACATTTAGTTTGTTTGTGTCCTTTTGATTAATTAAGCCTTCAATTATCAACTAAGTCCATTTTACATGTTAAGGGCCACAATAACAAATTTAAATTAATTTAAGTCCATAATATGCCTATGTATTACATTTTATGATTAAAAGCCCTATTATGCCTAAACTAGACTAATTTAGCCCAAAACCCATATTTGTCCAATTTTAATTTAACAATGACCTAATAAATTTAACATATACCTAAATTAACTAATTATGGCTAATTATACATTAATTAAGTTGGTTTAGCAATTAAATTAATTAAGTAAGTTGAAATATCAGTTTTCTAAAATTTTGAAACTAGGTTGGAATAGAGCAAGGTTGCGCATAGGTTTGTTTTTGGTCTAGTATGGCTTGTTTTATGGTCTTCGATCCAATTCACATATCACAACTAAACTAGACATCTTGGTGGTGGTTTCCAATAGGGATGGTGGCTAAAGGCGGTTAGAAAATAGCCGATTCGGAATTTAGAAAATGACAAGTTCACAATGCATTTTTCCAGTTTTAGCCGAATCTAAAATAATTTTAAAAATAGTAAATGAATTTCAAAAATTGAAAAAAAAATTATTTGAATATAGACTCATTAGGATTTCATTTCCCAAAATTTCATACAAAAATAATTTCATTTGATATTTTATTTAATTAGCATAAGAGCAAATACTATAATTAATTCCATCAACATAAATCATACAATATAAAATCGATAACATATATAATTCATCAAAAATCATTCAATAAAATAATATATTGGATTTACATGCTCATATACACATATTAATCATGGTTTTATTAATTTATTATATGATATACTTATTTCTTATAAATTTCAGCACGTATATTAACTAAACCTATTTCCAACTTTATGATTTCTTAAAAACCAAATCAAATGCACATAATTAACCTTTCGAATCATATATATCACACACTATATTTAACATACCTATATATTAATCTAAGTGATTATTTCATCAAATATCATTTAAGGATATTTAGGTATATGTATTATTCTTTTTTAGTTTATACATGTACATTTATATATTCTACCAAAAAAAAAAATCATATTTAGATCTACATCATCCTTGTGCTAATTTTATTATTACAGTTAAATTTATCAAGCAACTTAGATAAATACTTACTAATGACAAGAGCTACACAATCAAACTTACTTCTCTACTCCAAATTTTGTGTTGTTAAAGCTACTTCTACCCTCTTGTTCTTGATTCATGGGGAATAACACACACACACACTATGTTTAGGTGCAAATTTACCCTCTAAACTTTCAAAACGAGCTTTTTGATCTCTTAAACGCTTAAAAAATTGGACAATTAAGAACTCTTAACATTTTCTACTAAAACAAAATGAGAGGAGTTGCAAAATACCCTATCTAACTTTCAATTATGTGTGGATTCACCTATAAACATTCATTTATGTATAGATTTACCCTTCAAGATTCATGGGAAAAGTTAATGATCTTAGTTGTGTCAATTTTTTTAAGTTTAAGGCATCAAAAGACTTTGGAAGTCAGGGAATGAATCTTCATCTTGGTGGGGGGGTGGGGGGTGGTATGGGGAGGAGTGGGTAATTTGGAAATTCTCCCAATTTTAATTCTTTAAATTACCCTACATTCAATTTGAAAAGAGATTATTGTGGGTATTAATAATAGTAGAAATCGCTAAAACACCTAAGTGACACTTAGGAATGCAATCATACATAATTTTGCTCTTTTCAAAAACTTAATCCCTCATCAGTGCAACTTAACAAAAAAACACAATAATACAATGTGCAAAAAATAAGAGAGGGGGATAGAAGAGATAACTTGGTGATTTAACGTACACTTCACTAAAATCCCACACACTCTATTAAACAAATCAAACAATGCTCCACAGGGAACAAAACTAACACAATCACAAACACACTTGAGATATCCACGCAGCGTCTCATTCACAATCTATTCAATAAATTAAGCAATGCTCCACAAGTAGCTACAACCTATACAATCATAAACACACTTAAGTTGTGCATTTTACAACAAGCTTCCTAGCAAACTAAGCTTTTACAACAATCTTCCTAGCACACTAAGTACAATTCAAGATTCCATAAATTCTAGAGTATTACTAGTAATGATCTATACTTTGGATGCAATTAAGCACTATTCCTAGAGTTCTAATTCTAATAACAATTTTGAAAACCTAAGTAACACCTAAGAATGTGATCATAAACAATTTTGCTCTTTTCAAGAACTTGATCCTTAATTAATGTAACTTAACAAATAAACACAATAATAAAGTATAATAAACAAAGAGAGGAGGATTTAAGAGATAACACCATGATTTAACATGGAGTCTAATCCACCCCCTAGTCTTTATGATCCACCCAAAGGCCTCACTTAAGGACAATTTTACACACTCTATTCAACAAATCAAACAATGCTCCGTAAGGAGCTGAACTAACATAATCATAAACACACTTGATTTATGCATTTACAACAAGCTTCTTAGCACACTATGCATAACTCAAGATTCAACTCAACAACTATAGTATATTATCTTTAAAAGAGATTGCAAATTTTATATCTAGAGGCACTATACTTTTCTCTCACTTCACTAAATAACACAAAATACAATAAAAGCTTTGAGAATGTATTTACAAGGTTTAGATAGCAATTAATGAACTTAATCAACTTTCTTCAACTCCTAAACAACTTATATTTATAGGTTTTTAAAGACTCATAACCGTTACCCACGTTTGCACCAAAGTCGGCCAGCTAGTTTCCCAGAGTTAGCATCCGACTACTAGTCGCTGGCGTCCGGATGTCACTGCAAAATCAAGGCATAGAATATTGTGGATACTACACCCCAAGCGTCCAAACACTAGTTCCTGCAATATAGATAACGCTTACAAAGAACAAGCAAAACACACATAAATATATCCAAATCAAATTACACATTTATTTTTCTAATTAAGTATAACTAAAATTAATTAAGTAGGTAATTATGCAATCCATTTCTTCATCAAAACACACGTTGAACAAAAATGTTCAATAGAATTGGTTATACATTTACCCTTGTTTGGCGATTTGATTTTGCTAGAATTGCCATGGTTCTTAAAGGGGAAATTGTAGTATTTTTAAGAGGGTTTTGAAGAGGTTTGTGCCTTGAATTTCTATTGTAGTTGGCATGAAAAATGAAGGGCAGGTTGTGCATTTTTGTTAAGTTTAGATGCCATGTGGCATGTGATAAGATTAATCTTAGAGTTAACTAAGAGCTAGTTCACTTTGTTGTAATTGCAATTGCATTACAACTTTATTTCTTATAAATAGCTATTACGGCATTCAATTGACCAAATAGCAATTCATAAGGAATTTCTATTACAAAAAAATTAAATAGTTATTCTTTATTCAAACTATAAATAACAATTCAATGTTGGAATTGTCTTTTTTTATAAAATATCTCAATTTAAATAAAAAATTAATAAGGAAAAATTTTATTATAATTTTATTTCATTCCTTAGTAATATAAATTATGTTACAGCCATATTTTATTCAATAAAGCAAAGGCCATAAAGGATAAGAGGGATGGGTTAGGGAAAAAAGGGTTTCTTTAAGACTAAATGGTTGGGATGAAATGGAGAGATTAAGTGACATGTGCTAAATGATAAGTGGATGGGTTTAGCATTTAGATGGGTTATATTTAGGCTAAACACATCATTTATGTATTATTAATTTGTTGGCAAGACATGGGCATGGGCCCTTGATATTAAGATAGGTTTAGATTTACTTTTAGGTGGAATTGGTTATTTTAGTTAGGTTGATTTTTTTTATTTTTTATTTTAAGGGATTAAGAATTAAACATAAGAACGTGGGTTTAAGTAGATAATAAATGAGAAATAATTTAGCTAAATTAATTTTGCACTTTTGCTTGATGATTGGTTTTGTTAAAATGGATATTTAGTTAATCTTCAGGTATTTAAAGGTTTAAAAAGTAATATTTGAGTTTTAGAATTGAATTTGATATCATATGAACTTTAGGTGGTTGAAATAAGGAATTTACATTCCAATCGACATTTGGAAGCAATTGAGAAATTTGACATATTGAGATGGGTAATTGGAATATTTGAATCTTTATTTTCAGATTAATTTATTTACGATTCTAACTATGCCAATTTATTTAGCTATACTCTATGGTTTATTAGATTCATTTGATTAGGCTATCTAATTTTAGTTACAAAATAAGTTTAAATTAATGTTCAAATTTACCCATATTTTTATAGTATTTATTTTGATTAATCATAATTGAAAAACTTATAATAGGGATATTTCACTAGATTTGTAAAAGGGAAAGTAGAGTGCAAGAAGACCTACAAGAGGCAAAAGGTGAAATAAGGTGCGGTAGTGACTTTTCATAGTAGGGTTGAAAGATGAAGAAGTGAGCCTAGGCTGGGCTGTTTAAGAAAATAGGCCTAACAAGGTACAAATT
>JAMXBD010003799.1:55000-101834 GCA_024138025.1 Combretum micranthum
CTTTTTCTTTTTTTTTTTCCCAATGTTGAAGTAGTAATTTAAATAAAAAGGATATGTATCATTTTTATGTTTAATGAATACATTAACGTGCAAACTCATAAGTTATGTAACGTGTCGATAATTTAAATATGATGACATCATTACAAACGTATATTATAAATAATTAGTTGGAATCCAGCACGCGTGTATCTTTAAAAATAGTCATGAATATATATTTATACATTATACTTTATACGGCTATTGATGAATATACAACAATAATTATTTGAATTAAGACAACAAAATATTATATGCCAAATATCATTTACATTTAACTATATCAAAGTTGTAAATTTTCTATAAGTATTATTTTGTATATAAAGAATATGTTTTTGAGTAATGAAAATGTATAAATGATATAAATAGTAAAAAGCATTCCAATTAAAAAATTATGAACAATAAACTTTTAGGAAAAAAAATCAAAAGTATGAAAAAAAATAAAAAGAAAAAGGCTAAAATTGTACGTATATAAACTTACGGGATACAAATACGACATTCCCCATTTCAAAAAAAAAAAAAAAGTGATTTTTATGAAATATAAAGTTTGAAAAGGTAATAACAAAGGGCCAAAAAACCTCAATAGCTTTTAAGAAATATAATTAGGATATTAGAAGTTAAGGTTTTTTTATGGTCTAGTCTAGTCAACTGATCACATAGCCAATGATCTAAACCTTCACTCTCCTTGCATTTATCTCAACCATTTCATGATGAATTGAACTCACCACAAGACATAAAAAGTTTCTAATATCAAGAGTACCGTCAGTTAGTAGCATCTCCCATGATATTTCATATAGGAAATCTCATGTTAAAATCATCTTTTCTCATTGTACTTGATAAAAAAAAAGAAAAGAAAAGAAAAAGAGTACTATAGCTATAAAAAAAGATCCTATAGCGAAAAACTTCATAAATTATATATTACGTATTATATAAAATAGGATAGATAATAGATTATTATTAATAAATCAGATATATATATATATTACAGTTATTCATATATAGATTATAGTTATGTAATATGTAGACTAAGTAACTGCTCAACGATTGTTTTTTCATAAGTTTTGAGTGTTGACGATCAATCCTAAAGCAATGTGGTTTTATAAAATGTAATAACACAAAATGGTAATATGAAAAAGGTATTACTATGATAATTTAAAATTTCATAAAACGTAACATACAAAAATACAATATTGTGAAGGTATAATACAAAAAAGAAATAATAAGAAGGTGTAAAACAGGGACGGTATTGACATGAAAAATTAATATTTTAAGAAACATAACAACAGAAAAAATAACATTGAAAACTACAATCCACACAATTATTTATTTTAGGATAAATTATGCATGTACCTTAAAAAATTTTTATAATTGCAAAGATCATCTATGTTTTAAAAAGTTAGCACCTGAACCCTTAAAATAGTTGAGTTTGACGTTGTGATATGGTGACTGCTGATGTGTATTCACATTACTAATATATATATATCTATATATATATAATGAAATTAAACATCATGCTAAATTTATGCTCTAATATAGTAATTTTATTAATTTTTCCTTCCTTAACGTAGGATACGAAGTAAATCCCCAATAAGGATATGAAAGAAGGAAAAAAAAAAGGCTATGAGCCGAATCAAAATTTCATTTTTTTTTTTAAGTTTGATTTACCATTTGGTTCGGCGAAGAATAAATAGTTTGCCCCAAACTGAACCATTTTACATATTTAAAATATAAATTCTCAAGCATTTTTTTTCTTCCTATTATTTTTACAAAGTAATTTAATTACTTATTTAAATTTTTATTTAGATAAGAAATCTTCATCAAAATGGAATTATATTGGGCATCTCATACTTTGTTGAGCTAAGTCTACAAATAGGTTAAACTTTAGGTTTTAACTTCTAGTATTTTGAAAATTTTTCAGTTTTGTTTTACTTATTAGTTTATTTATATCACTTAATTACTTATTGATTTATCTAATTGATAATGAATTGATTAGAAGAATAACAAATTGAAATTTGTGTATGGATAACATATTTTAATTTTATCACTTTAGTATATCATTATAATTTATGATAATTTAAGAGAATAAAACTAATATATGATTAGAGTTTTACGATATATGAAATATCTAGTTGTTATAAGTTCTACATATTTATTTGGATGAGTAATTAATTTCAAATACTATTATTTGTAATTACATTGGTGATAAGAAATATGTAATTAAATCCGCCTCAATAAAATGTACTTTTATTTTGAAAATAAAGAAATATGGTTCGAACCACAAACCAAGTCCTGCTGACTCGTTTTTTATTGGTTTGAAAAATTACAAATCAAACTATTTGTTTAGATTTTAAGGCAAAATATATATTATAATATATATATGTATATATATGGTTAGATTCAAAATTATAGTAGAAACCAAATGGTTCAAGAGGGAAACTGGGTCATACCACACTACACCTACCCTTATCTAAGTCGAATATTTTGACAAAATAAGTGGATTGAATCATTTAATTTCTTTAATTTTTTTTCATGTTAACAAATGATACGCATAAGGTGAATTAAAATGTGGGATCCTCAACTATTTTAGAAGGTCTAGATGCTAACTTTTAAAAGTAGGTATCCATACAATTTTAAAAAGTTTTAAGCATGTCCACGCAATTCATCCTTTTAAAATTTGTATTTTTTTTATCTGGAAGAGAATGGGTATATCCCTTTACATATTCATTTAAACAACTTCTATCTACTACTTTCCGAAGAGTAATTTCTCTTTTAATTGTGTAACACTAAAATAATTATTCTTTTCTAGATGTAAGACATCAAACCCCTTTCAAAAACTTTACGTGCGTGCGCACGTGTGTGTGTAATTGCCACTATGTAAATGGGTAATTATTGCTAAGAAGAATGACTGGACTAGAGTTACTGTAAAGGATGAGTTACAATTTTCCAAAAGTAGACACCACCTGATGTCTTTATTGTAACTTTCAATGAAAAAAATTCTACCAACACCCAACATACTATAAGCGATTTCTTTAACTCAGGTAGAATAGAGGGGAAGCAACAGAGAGTAAGAGAGAAAAATGATATTAAATTATTAAGGATATTAGATGTGAATAGTATCTGAATTCTCTGAATGTGAGAGAGGCCTAGAAATTTTTTTAATTATCATATCCCATTTTAATTATATACTACTGTTATAAATGGAAATTGCCCCCACCTCGAATAAGATCAATGCTTATTCAGTTCCGTTACATATAACACTTAGATGTTATATGCTAAGACTATCCTAAAATATTTGTTTATCATGATCCTTTGTCAATCAATTTTAAATTTTGAAATCATATAATTAGGTTTTGAAAACATTTAATGAAATACTCCAAACCTTCACATATATTAGAAATTGGGTTTAGATAGATTTGAATGAATTAAATTAATCATAGGATATAAATAGACAAGTTGACAAAGTTAGATTAGTAATTAATTAAATGAAATTTGAGATTTGAAATCTAAATTCTCTAAACAAGTCATTGAAATATTTAGAGGATTCCTAAACTTTTGATTCTTAGCCTAAACACTGATTCCTAAATCTTAATAAAATTTGAGTTCATTTGCTTATCTTAAAATATCAGTTCTTGAACCTGAACTCAAACTGAATATCTTTTATCTAAAATAAATTCTCAAATTAAGTTCTTATTGCAAGTTCTTAATTTCTAACATATTGGTTCCGAAACAAACTTTTAAATACTCTTGAAACTATAGATATTTGATCTGATAGTTCTAAACCTATATCTATAATCCTTTATATTAATTTTAATCCCTATCATTTTCTTTTTAAACCTCTCTCCTCTGCCTTTCTCTTCCCTTACTTTTCCCTTTCTTTCCTCTATTTTTCTCAACTGAAGCTTTCATTTCCCTTTCCATTTCTTCTTCATTTTTCTTTCTCTCTCTTCAAATCTTCAACAAATCTCAAGATCAAAGCTAACTAGAGGATGAATCAAGATTAGGAGATGAACTAGATAGAGAAAACCGAGCTAGAGGATGAAGCTTCAACTTCTTTTCTTCTCAAGAGCTAAGTTTTCTATTTCTATTTCTCTTTGTTTTTTACTTGTTATTTACATTTGTAATTGATGAATTGGTGTTGGATTGAGTTGGAATTGTTGTTTATAATTGTATTTGTTAGTTTAATGTTTGATGGAAGTTGGAAATGGTGAAGAAGAGGATGAATAGTGAAGTTGAGTTTTGTTGAAGTAGTTGGAGTTGTTTGATGTAGTTAAATGAGTATAGAAGTGTTGTTTAGACTTGATATGAGTAGTATATAGCTTCTATGAAGTTTTGATTGAAGTAGAATGTGTAAAAGTTTGATAAAATGAAGTTTGAAAAACAAGGAAAATTCGTAACTCAGGGGAAACCATGAATCACGGGCGTGATTTAACCCTTGGTAGGCTCAGGTTGGACAAATTTCATGAATCACGGGCGTGATTTTGAGAGAAAAAACTCTGTTTTGGGAAGTTTTCATGAATCACGGTTGTGATTCAAGCCTTGGTAGCCTTGGGTTGGTCAAAAACTTTGAAACTCAAAAATCACGATCGTGATTCTTAGCTCAAAAACCATTTTATGACAGCTTTTCAAAAATCACGGCCGTGACTCATATTTTCCCTGATGCAATACTATTTCGTATTTTAATCATAACTTTTTCATACGACCTCCGATTGAGGTGATTCAAGTTGATTGGAAAGCTTAAAAAGAGATCTACAACTTTTATATTTTGAGTTTTTACAAATTACAAAATTACCAATGCTTAAATTTTACTTCTTTTCAGCTGATATATTTTCCAAACAAAGTCAAAACTTGTATTTGCTTTCTAAATGTTTGTTATTAAGTGTAAATGAATCTTTTTAGGTTAAAATGAGATAGATATATGATAATTGATGTGTTATGATGATTAAGTGATATAAGTAAGCATGATTTAAGTATATTTGTAGATTAAACAAATAATTAGATTAAATCTAGAAGTTAGTTATAAAATGAACTTAGTTAACAAACCTAGGTTCAACTTGACTAAATGAACTTGAATGAACTAAAATTGATTAGATTGTTTAACTTTGATGAATTTGGATAGGTTTAATCTAACTTGGGATTAAGTGACTAGATCTTAGATATATAATGAATTAGTAATTAATCTAAGTCCAATTTGGCTTAATGAACTTTACTAAGCTAAAATGAATTAGATTGTCTAAGTTTAATCAACTTGACTTAGTAAATGAATCAAATGACTAATTCTAATCAATTTGGCTAAGGTTAAGCTAAAATGGGTTAATAGCTAATAATTAGCTTAGATAAATGAATTAGGATGATCCTTGAATAATATGGGGAATATATTGTTTCAAATGTTTATTTGCTTAATGCTTTTATGTATGAATGTTTTATATATGCTATGTTTTGTGATAAGAAACTATAATTAAAGTGAAAAGAAATTCTTTGACAGACAAAGGAGAACTGTCCATATTTTGGCGGGGTGATCTTCACAGCCATAGTGGGGTTCCTATTTAGTGTCTGATCAAATAGGGTTTAATAAAATGAGTTTGAGATAAATGGATAAATAGCTTAAGTTCTTATATGAGTTCGATGAAGTAGATGATTAGTTTAGTTTAGTTTCTTATATGGGTTCTTTCCTTAACAAAAGTAGATATCTGATTTATCTTCTGAAATTCCTTCCAAGGCTATGTTTGGATTTCATATTCAAGGTACGCAGTAACTTGTGTGTTGGATGTTAGGATAGGCATCTAATATGGATTAAGAACTTAAACTCGGCTTAATAATTGATGAGTGTTGGTTGTGCTTTAAGTCATTGAATCCGGAACCGGAGAGCGATGGCCTTTTCATGATGCAATGGCACGGTAGTTTAGGTACTTAGCCCAATCCTTTGTCATGATGCAATGACTCAAATCCATGATGCAATGGTTCACCATGATGCAATGGTGGTTTCTTTTATTGGCTAAGTGGGTAGCTAATAGGGTTAATTATATCGGTATATTCTTTACTTAGGCTCGGGAGGAAATAATATGTTTTAGTTTATAGGTATGGGACCATTGAATTAATTGATGTTATAGACCGGGATAAGTGGAGTGTATAAAGGATTGTGAACCCTAGATGATGCTATTAATATTTTTTATCGGTTAGATATAGGAGATATAGATATCCGGTCTATCTATATCAACCCCCTGAGCAGCTGTTGTTACTCAGGACCTCTAGATTCCCATTGTCTTATTTCGGAGTATGAGTGCTCCATTACTGATTTGTTTATTTTAATGAAAAGATAATAACTTGTGGATTAATGCATTACATTTAATTAAGCTCGCGTGCCACTCCGTGTGTGATTGTGTTACTATGTACTAGGCTTCGGCTCATCCTTGTTGTTGTTATTCTTTTTACAGGTTTTGTTGTTGATAAGATGATGAGATGATTACTTGATGATGATGTGGAGGTTGTTGATGTTGTTGTTCTTATTATTGTTGTTGATGTTGATATTGATGAGGATGGTGATGGTGATGATGATTGATGTGATGATGTTTGTCCCGAGTTTTGGGCTATTCTGAAGATATAGGAGAATGAGTGAAGTGTGATAGGATCGAGATATTACTTGTATTTTGTTTCTTCTTTTGTTTTGTTTTGTAAGAGGACTGGATATATTTATAAATTTGTATTTTCTTTTAAGGGCTTGTTAATGCCTAATTGATTGTAAATGATTATCTACCCCTAAGAGTAGATCATAAAGTGTTTTTATAAAGTTAGTTTCTTAGAAAACTGGTTTGCTCTATAGGGAGTAGAAGTTTATAAGTTGTTTTATAAAATTTGATTTTCTGCTGCCGAATCCAGTTATTTAGAAATGTAACTAAAGGATTTCATAAAATCTAAAATCGGATAGCAATGTTCAACATAAACACCTTCTTTTAAGACAACCTTACGTATAATTCGTAAGAGTTATACGTGGTTGGAGACTTGGTATGCTTAATTTAAGAATTGAGCATGTTGGGTCTTTACAATTAATTAAGCAGTGGAAAAATAACAAAGTATCAAAGGTAGAGAAAAATCAATACAAGATATCTGATAAAAGTTTTTACAACCACGAGCATAAACAAAACCCTTAAAAGAGAATTCAAATTTGAAAAAGTAAACTAATACTTTTATTTGAGAAAAACATATAATCTTATGTTCCTAGACACTCCACTTGTCAATAAGCTTATACTAATCCATCTTATACCCAAGACATGCATAAGCATCAAAGTCAAAATCATCAACACTTTGAAAAAGAAGGAATGAGCCGAAGCTTAGTATATAGCACTGCAATCACGTATGATATAGCAAACGTACCTAGTATCTATATAATGTAACAACCAACAGTTTAAGGTTATCATTTAGGTGATTCAAACAACATGAGAGCACTCACACTCCGAAAAACGAGCCATGAGAATCTAAGGATCTAGAATAATAGTAACTGCTCAGAAGGATGATATAGGCAACCAAAATACCTAGATCTTTCATAGGAACATCTAGTCTTAGCCTTGTCTAAGGTTTACAGCTGTTACGCATCTCTATTTATTTCAGTCTATAGTTAGATATAACTCAATTGATGCCTATAGTCGTAAACTATATACTACTTCTCATCGAACCTAAATAGATGTTATCTTAATACCATTTGCTCTATCAGGTATTCGCCAAGCTATCAATGATGGCCTAAGCGCTTAACTACCGTGCCAACATGACCTAGCAAGTTCGTCGCTCCTCAAACTGGATTAAATGATGGAAGTACACTCAAACAATTAATTATGTCATCTTTAAATGTTAGTTTAGTTTAGGATGCCTACTTTAGCAAGCAACACACAAGTCACTATGTACTTGATTTTGTCTTGGTAGATGATAAAGGATCACACGAAAGGCAATAAGTTGATAGGATATCTATTCAAGGAAGATTGATTTGGATAAGAATAAGGTATACAAACTAATGATTCATGTCATATTGATTAATCATTTAACGTAAAGTCTTATGTAAAATAAGGTCTTTGAGTAATAATTAAATTGAATTCATTTAGGGTAATTAGGCTTAGGCGATTTGGACTAAGCTCATGAATTTAGAAATTGAATTTATTATTTGGATGTATTGGGCTTTTAGAAGTCTTAGCTCAGGTCCAATAAGAAATTCCCTAAGTGTTTGACTTTTTATGGTAATAGGTTTTAAGGATGAGGAATTGAGCCCATTAAGGAATGTAGACATTAAAATAGGTGGAATTAGACTCCATTTTAAAATTAGGTCCAATTAAAATAATATTGATTGTTAGATTTAAGAATTATGTTCAAGCCCAATTGGAATTTCATTTGATCCTAATTTGACTATTTAGCCTTCTAATTCCTATTTAGTCTCATCAAGGGTATTTTAGAGCTTTTGGGCCCATGGAAGGAATTTGAGTCCAATTAGGTATTTCAATACTTAGTATTGATAAATGGACTTAAATATTTCAAAAAGAGGTCCAATTGGAATAGATAAGGGTATTGACTATGTATTATGGAATTTAAGGCTACAAAACATAAAATTAAGTATTGTCTATATGTTAAAGGTTTAGACCCTAAATGTTTAAGGAAGACTTGATAGGATTTAGTTTGAACGTATTTAGTGCAAATAGGCCTAGTTGGCTAGCTTAGGGTTTTATTTCTAAACCAATTTTTCTAATTAAGCTCAATTGCAGATATTTAGTCGAATTAGATCCTATTTAGTATTTAGGCATATAATCAATTATTAAAGCCCAAAATTATTAATAGTAAGTTGGATCTAAATTAATTTCTATGTCCACTTTAGGTTATTTAGGCCAAGTTGGACCTATTCTCACTATCTTGGCCCATTTTAGGTTATTTATCTCAAATTGATCATGCTTATACTAATTAGGCCCATTTGAATTATTTTAGCCCATTTAAAAATAAAATAATTTTTAATTCCATTTTATAGTCCTTTTAAGCCCTAAGTTTAGTAAAGTCCATACTATGTCTAATTCAATTTTATAACTAAAGTCCTATTATGCCTACACTGCCCCATTTGACACATTAACTTATTTTAATTCAATTTTAATTTGTCAACAAATTTAATAATTTTAGCTAATATGCCTTAATCAAGCTAGTTTAGTAATTAAATTAATTATTTAATCCGAAATATACAAATTTCAATTTTAAAATGGGGTTGGAAAACTATTAGACGAATTTGAATTATCTTTTAAAAATAGTAAATAAATTTCAAAAATTAAAAAAAAAATCCATTTTGAAGTAGACATATTAAAATATCATTTCCTAAAATTTCATTCGGAATTGATATTTTATTTAGATTTAACAACTCAGGTTATTATATATTGTCAACCGAGATAGAAATAAATTTTAAAAACAATAAAAAACTTTAAAAAATGACAAAAACTTTTAGTTTGAATATAGATAGAAGAAAATATGATTCCTCTAAATTTTGATCAAAAATAAATTTATTTGATATTTTATTTACATTTAACAACTCATATTACTATAAATTATCATGTGAAATTAAATCGATTTTTTCAAATAGTTAACAAACTTGAAAAATCTCAAAAAATTTAATTACCACTAGACATATTAAGATATCATCCATAAAAATTTCATGCAAAAGTTAATTTGATATTTTATTTATTTTTCTTATTTATCATACCTATTAAACCTTTAAGAATAGTAAAGCATGTTGAAAAATTGTCAAACTTTTCAGTTTGCATCTAAAATAATAAACTATCGTTTCCATGAATTTCATCCAAAATAAATTCGTTTAATATATTAACCATGTCACAAAGCTTATATTTACAGATGATTAATTTCTATCCAACATAAATAATATCATATTTATTTGATTTCATCATGAAAAATTATTTAAAAAGTCATATAAAATATATTAAAAAATAGAATATATGTTATACCATTCCATATTCATCATATTTATATCAAATATTCATCAAATCATATAAGAACAATAGCAAAAATGAACATTTTTCACTAAGCTAAACAATACATAATATTTCCAAATCATATATTTTATTTTTTGTATTTTCACTATTAATCCAATTACTTACTAATATATTTATTATTATACAAATTAATCAAATACTTACTTGTAATAGCAAAAGTAAGCTTAGAACTTTACTATTTTACTATAGAAATATTTGGTGAAGCTCCTTTTGCCACTAATTCCATTCCCTCTTGAATATTACCTAGATTTCAAAAAGAAAAAAGAGACTATTAATGTTTTTAAGTGGATAAAAGAATAGTTGAGTAATGAAGGATATCGTACCTAGTGCTATTTGATATGAAGATCTATTTTGATGTTTTGATGTTCATTTTGAGAGTCAAATGTGAAAAAAAAAATTGTGGTTTTTGGAGGCTAAAGTAGCTAGCCACTTAAGGTTTCTTTTAGGATTTTTACAAAAGAAAAATAAGGCCATGGATAGTATAAAAGGTGACTCATTTAGGATAGGTTCTAGAGTCTTTTAGGAGGTTAAAATGGATAAATATGTTGAAAAAAAATTTGCTAAAAAATTAGATGGATAACAATAGTGATGTGTTGGGTTATAGAAGATTTTTAGATGGATTTAAAGATAAGATGGTTAGTAGGTCAAGTTGGCAATAAGTTGGGGTCTTAAGATGTAATTAATTATTAAATGGACTTAAGAAATAGGTAGGTTAATTTAGAGAATTTGAAGATAGTGAAATAAATTTAGCTAATTAGGTGGTTAGATAAATATTTGATTAAAATTTAGGGTGTTGAGAAATTTAGGTATTGAATTTCTAGAGATTTGTATAAATTGCAAAAAATGGGAAAATTGGGAGATTATAATTCAGGTGGATGGCTAAATGGTATTTAGATTTGGTTTAATTTATTTGATATGATAAAATAAGAAATTAATGTGATTTAATCTCTATTTCATTTGAAATTATTTACTTGCTTAAATTTGTTAATTTACCTAATCATACTATATAATTTAATTTTTCTACTTAGATAAATTTTCTTGCTCAAATTTCTAGTTTAGGTTCTAATTTGGTTCAAAGTTCTCCATATTTTTATACTATTTAATTCATATTTTCCTAATTAACCAAATGAAATTCGAGATATTTCGGAAACTTTATCTTATAATAAAAATCTTTTTAATTATGAATAATTTATATATTGCTTTTTTTATGATATATATAGCCTTTTTTTTTTTTCATTATAAAAGGAGAGTGAGATTTGAACATGGTCCATCTACTTCAAAGACTAGTGTTGTTAATTCCATTAGATTACAAAATCATTACATAGTCTTCTTGAAAATATTAGATATCAGCTTTAGGTTGTGGCAATCAATCTGCAATGCATTAACCTTTATTGAAGCTATGGTTGGTTAAGCTATGCAGAGGTTAGTTGTTCTCATAAATAAAGAAAGAGTATTTTAATTAACTGGATAATGATAAGGGGTCTGTTTGGATGGTCTATTTTTCATCTGTATTTGTATCTTTTTCAAAATGATATATGTAAATATATCCGATTGGCATCTATATTTATTTATAATTTGATCTATTTGATTTTTTTGAGAACTGCCAACTTTTTTTTATCTATATCTATTTCTTGATAAACGTTTTGTTAGAAAAAAGTTTGAAAAAGTGTCTGTATCTGCCCAAAAAAGCCAAACAAACAGACCCAAGATAAGTGTCCGTATTTTCAATTTTTAATAATTTAGTATTTCGTATTTAGATTTTAATTTTTAAGAGGTATGATTCGATATCTTTGTTAAATAAAATTTGATAAACACTTATCTTGATGACGGGATGAAGATAGATACTTAGCAAAAAAAAAAAAATCAAAATTTAAATATGACACCAAACCATCAAAAATTACCAAAAATTAAAAGGGCATACACTTGATTTATCATATTCTATCATCAAAATAAATGTTGATTAAATATTATTGAATAGAGATACTAAATCATATATACTTTCAAAGTATAAGAACTAATTTACCAAAATTTAATGGTAAAACACTAAATTATCAAAAAGTAAAAATATAAATACTTAGTCTATTATTATCACCTAAACAACGATCATGTGGTGCCTATTCATAGCTAGTCATCTTTCGAGTTTTTGAATAGCCATCTAAACGGCAATGCATCCTCCCATTTTCTATACTATACTTTCTAACGGAGATGTGTCGACAAATGAAGTTAAAGCAACTAGTCTGGTAGTAGTCTTTCATTTGATAAACATTTGATTGAGGATATTGGGACCGACAATCATAGGAGCATTTGAATGGTTCCCAGAACCTTTTGGCTGCACAATTAATCGTGCATTTTTTCATATTCCACTTCAGTGTCCAATCATAATCCCCAGCAAGACGAATACTACGACAACAAATTTCACTTTACCCATCCTTAAATGTGTTAGATAATAGATATTGCTAAAAGGAGGGGAAATCGGCTAGTTTATCTGATCTTTGGTGTGATATATTAGATTAATTGCCCAAATCCCTTCATTTTCTTCTGTTTTTTGTTTAAATCATAAAAATTCATGACATCCAAAACATCGTACCTAGCAGTAGAGTATTTGTGCACATATCATTTGGAATCCGAGCACTTTTGCACTAATTAATTTATGTGAAGAAGAAAATATTAATAAGTTGGGAAAAAAATGTTAAATTCTAACCTTGGAAGATAAACTATGAATGAGAAGAAAGGAAGAATGGAAATAATCTTTTATGTAAAATTATTTAACATATATAGCACAAGAGATGGATTTTGAGCTCAGAAAGAAGATTTATTAATGGAAAATTTGCCACAAATTTAATTTTCAAACTTGGGAGAGAACAACTCTCATCTACAAATAAAAAGGATAATCTAAAACTAGTACAAATCGGGCCTAATCGAAGGCCCTAAGCAGCAACAGTCACTAGCTAAATCAGAATTTTGTTTTAATTAGACAACATCTACCTAAGTGCATTATTTTTCATTCTGTTAATCTCAAGTTCTTTTATTTGGAACCTAAGACATATAGAAATAAACAATAGGTGAGCAATAGGATTCAATCCTATTATAGCAATTGTACATTTTGAAAAAATATGAAAATACATAGCATAATCGAGTTAAAGAAAAATGAAATGAAAAACATTCAACTTTCAGACAATTTGAGGAGAGTAATCGCCTTTGAGAGATTTCTGTCCAATAATAATAGTATTACAACGAAAGACTAACTTAGTCTCAATGTAAAAATTATTTTCCTAACCAACCCAAAGAAGACAAAAGAAAAGCACAACCTACGCAATAGTCGACACTCACGTAACTAAACTATAAAATCACAAAACAAACTAAGAACAGAGACAACACAGAGTTGTACAACAACTAAATGGAAGGTTTCCGTGTCTAGTAGCTAAGCACATTGGAAATCCGAAGGAACCTTCTTCCCACAAGTATTAATCAGCAAGCTAAGTGATATTGGGATATTCAGATTGATGCCTAGAATGTTAGCTTTTATGGCAGTGCAAAGGCAAAGGGCTGCTTCTAGGTCCAGAAGCCCTTCAAGGATTGAACAACATGGAAGGTCTGGTGGATTACCAATGACTGCATTGACTGGTCCATTAAGCACCTTAGCACATACCCCTAACTTTAGGGCATCTCTAGGGCAACTTTTCCTTGAATTTGAGAATGGGTTAGGGATGGGCTTGGGCTGGGTGCATGTGTTGCACCCGGAAACTACGGTTAAAGAGAGGAGATTAATAGAGAGAAAGACAGCAATAATGGAAGAAGATTTTCTAGAGTGCTCCATGGAGAGGACACAGACTGAATAGTTACTATTGGTTAGGGTTTTATTACTATGTCTTTCCCTTGGGTGTTAAATGCTTGGGAGAGTGGGTTTATATAGTGGGATTTGACAAGTGTTTACTATTAATGAATCTTGTTAAGTAGTCTTAATTACGAATAGAAATAACTTTTGGTATATTGGTCCCCGGTAAATTTGATTTAATATCTGCGCAAGTTTCAAGACTATAATTTAATTCTTTATTATTAATTGCTAAGGAAGTGTTCTATATAAATTTTGCATATGTCAAAACTAATAACTCATCTTTTGATGGATCTTTTTATGGTCTCATCTGTAAAATGACCAGCTAAATGTTGCTACCATCTGGACAACAGATCATATTGCATTGTCTGTCTAAAAGATTATATCCTTATGTCTTCCAATCTTATATATAGATTAGAAATATAGTGGACGTTTCAAATATACTTATTAAGATGTCAAGTAAAGAATATTGTTATCATAATATACATTTTCTTTTCGTATTTTGTTTCATTATCATTAGAAAATGCAAATTGTTATTGCTTGTTTTAATTTACTATAATAATTACATTACTGTCTTATTATTTATAAAGAGCTATTACGGCATTTAGTTAAGTGAACTAGTGATTTCATAAGAAAGCTTTATTAGAAAAATATTGAGTGGCTATTTTTTATTGAAACCTATGAAGGATAATGATAATAATTCAATGATTGAATTATCTTTTTTTCTAAAATATCTTATTTAAATAAAAATGAAAATGAAAACTCTCTTATGTCATGATCGGTAAGCAGGAATGAAACCTAGAGTAGCACACGATTCTATTTTCATTCATGTATTTGGATGCATTTTTGAAAACCAGAATTGTGATTCCAAAAATTAATTATTTCGACTTTGAGGAGGAATCGAATCTACTTTAAAAAGGCAGAATTGCGATCTCATTCTATCTTCATAAATTATTATTACTACAATTATCTTTTTAATATCTTACACATTTATTATTTCCATCTGTTACTATCATGTCAATTCTATTCCATTCTATAATATGCCCAAATAAAAGAATGAATTTATCATTTTTATTCTACCTCACATTACAATCCATTGTATTATGAATGATTCTTGCATTTGAACATAACATTACAAATTTATTTTATTCTAAAATTATAACTATTTCATCACAATCTTATTTAGGTAGAGAAATAAACGGGTAGTAAGAACGTACTAAAGATATATAAGAACAAATCTTCCTCTTATATGCGATATAAGATGTGTGGAAATTAAGGGTTAAAGTTATATCAGATATAAGGCATGCCTAGTGATATGCGCCGAGGAGCACACAGCATTCTGGGGTTAGAGCAAGACATGGTTTCCCTTATATCAAGAGGCAAGACGTACATAAAAAATAAGTTGTTTTGTCCCATTCGCAATTGTTAGATCAGTCCTGGACTGGTTCACGAGATCGTATCGGCTGACCCCTCATTAGCCACTCCCGTGAGGCCTTTTTCAAGCTTTATATTAAAATATAAATATATGCAGAGCTAGCCAGACTATATAATATACATATGCACATAAAAGAACAGTGGATGACATTAAGTATCAATTAATCATTGATGGTTGTACTAACAGCATCCACATTTGATGTGGTCCTTAAATGAAAATCTTATTTTTAAGATTTTTATATATACAAAGGATTCTTTTAACTTATTGAGATTTTTTATGAAAAATCCTAAAAATATATTTTCTTTCATATCATCTTAAAGATACTGTAAAGATATTTATCGATTTGGATGCTCTAATTCATCATGTTTTCTATCCTCGGTTTGCTCTACTCAAACGTCACATGTGGAAAGAAAAAATTTACAAATTTTAATATGTGAGTAACTGAGAGAAATAATAACGTCATTTAAAATTAAAAACGTGATTTAGCCCTCCCAAAATTTAAGAAAGGGAAATGTAATCCATTTACTACTTTATTTCATCACAATAAAACTACAACGGGACTGTACCGTTTAACATCTTCTACATACAATATTCAAATAGATGGGTCCATATATGCTTCTCGGAAACCAACAAATAAAAAATCACCAGATGTATATGCTTTGATTAATTATCTAGCTGGAATCTGGATACTACTATTGGATTAAGTTCTTTGACCATTAAATACACTTAATTATTATGGATTGAGTATAGTATAATGCACATGGTAGTTAAGTAAAAATATACACATATTTCTAATATTTTGCTTTTAATGTCTCTTTCAAAACGGGTAGATATAAACTATTATGATTAACTTTCTCATTTTTCTGTTAGACAACATGATTATGTGAAGAGATCCTTTGGGAAAAGACTGACCAACATAGTCACTTGAACATGAGGATCTAGGCTCATCCATCGTCAAGATCTAGGGCAAATCTTTTACCCAGAAAAAGATCTAGACTTAAAGTGGATGCGATATTGCTTTGTAAAAAGTAAATCATAATGTCGGTTTTTTTTGTTTTTTTCAGTAGAGCTTAGCTGGTAGTCAAAATATTTATATGGCATGTCTGATAGTGATATGAGGCGAGTTTTGCATCTGATTGAATGATAACGACGAAACTCACCTCATCTGTCCGTAATGGCGAAAATTACCTCTTACCTTTTGTAAGTGGCGATTTTCACTTCTAATAGTCTAAGTAGCTATGCTTTGTAGGGAAAAATTGAGGTGGAATTTTTGCCACAGCCGGGCTAGTAAAGCAAAAGTTTCCCCTATTGAGGCGAATAATTCGCCGCTTTCGTCCATGTATGTGTCAATGGAAACACTTCCTTGCAAGTCAAAAAAGCAAATCACAACAGCAAGCAGGCGACAATGGAGAATGATATAGTAATAACTGGATTAAAAAACAATAGACTAGTCTTGATTTCAAACAAGAGAAGTAAATTGAAAAAAATGAGAGAATGGCACACAGATTTTACATAGAAAATCCCAAAAGACGAAGGGTAAAAAACCATTGTAAGATAAAACAAATCTCCCACTTATTCTGCCGAATATACTCAATAGTTTATCTATCTCAGGTTATTAATCTTTGACAATTAGACCTTGTAAATAGACCAGAGTTTTGCTTTATGATGATTCGTCCTTGGTAAATAGGCAGGAAAATGGTTGTATAATTTTTTACGGTACTAACTCAACCATAGACAGATTTAGCCATTTAAAGGGATCAGCTAGGGATGTAACCGGGGCGGGTCGTTATAGGGTACCGCCGCCCGCCCGCTAAAAACCCTATAGGGTCTGACCCTATAGGGTTTAGGGTTGGGTTTTGGGTTGTACTCATAACCGTTGGGAAAACCCGACCCGATTTAATTAAAAAAAATTAAAAATTTTAGTTTAAGGAATTTACTTATTCTTAGTTGAATGATGCTTTTTATATAATTATTTTGTTATTAATGTATTGAGTCACATGATAGGATATAAATTATATTTACAATTAATAATCACTAACCAATTATCCAGAGAAAATTGATTTCCATGTGCAACCTTCCCCACTTTTCAAAATTCATTTCTTTCCCATGCAACACAACAAAGTAATAAAAATTAATTTTCTCAGAAAAAATAGATATTATATATATAAATGACAAATAAATCAAGAATATATAGATCGTCGTATAGTGTCATCATTTATTATTTATTATTATTATTATTATTATTATTATTATGAGTTGGATGATTTATTATATATATAATATATATAGATATATGTAAGTCTTCTAAATAATTTTAGGCAATAACATGTCTTGAGTTATGACTTTACCTTATATATTCAGTTTTTTATGTTTAATAATTTTTTACCTGTCTTTAACGTTTTCTAATTTTTTTAAAATAAAAATTAGGATCTTTATCAACTCCATTGAAATTTTTGCCCTCCTTAATATGCCTCACTACGATAATAATTTAATGAAATAATAAAATGATGCATTTAATTATGTAATATATTAAACGGGTCGGGTCGGGTTCCTAAATAATCGGGTCGGGTCGGGTAGGGTCGAGTCGGGTTCTGGGACACCCCAATTATAATCGGGTCGGGTTTGGGACAGGATGACCGACCCGAACCCGACCGTTTACATCCCTAGGATCACAAAGGCCCCTATACATACCTAAGTAGTAAAAGATTTGGTTTTGTAACCAAGAGATCTTGGATTCAAATCACATAGAAGTCATTTTACATTTTCAAAATGTATTCATTGCTTAAGTGATATTTTTCTCTTTTCTTTTTAACTTTATTTTTTTTCTTTTTCATAATAACTAATTATATTAAATTTATTCATTATAAAACTATATTTAACCAAATAAATTATCCTAGGTTATTATTTTCATTAGTCGATAACGTCAATTATATGACTTATCACATCAATTATAAGTAAATAACATCAATTATATGACTCGGTTTTTATAACATTTTTTATATAGTTACTGTTATCATGTAAATTATTAAATGATCGATTATGGACTAATTACATTCAATTTTTTTTAGTATTTTTAATTAAAAAAATTCAAACTTATTATGAAACAGCAATTACAGAATATCAATATTCATGAAAATTTGCTCTCCTTTTCCATATTGTAGTTTTTTATTTTTTCTATTTTGTTAAAAACAAAAATTACATAAGTTTTACGATGAATTGGTAATATAAATAAATATATATGATATAGCGAAAAGGTGAAAAAATTAATAAATATTGAACACATATAAGATGTTGTGAATCTAGCCCAGTTATTTGATTTTGTGTTTTTCCCAAGACTCAACAAAGGATTATACCATATTTGATTTATAAAATATATTGGAGACTGAATAGAATTATTTTCATGTTACCGGACCAAATCTAGAATTTTTATTCTTTATATTTGATGATATAAAAATATTAATTAATTTGTACCATAAACTCTTCTATGGATAAACTGTTCTAAGCAAAGATCATGGTCATGCCAATAACATTATAGCCTAATGGCATCTTTCTAATCTCTCCAGTGAGAGATCCTCGCATAGAATGTGGTAGTGAACACACTATATGGATCATCACTTGGTGACTAGTCTCGTCGAATTTTTTTTTTTTTTTTTTTTGAGCTAATAACTAATATGAGTATTTTGCCTCACAAGTCACAAACAACCCTTCGCTCGTTCAAATGAATACAATTTTCACTTTGACGCTAATCAGTTGAAATATGACGTGGACACTTATACAACTCTTGTAATTCTTTTGTTTTTGAACAATCATCTTTTATGCCATTACCTTTTTAATAAATTATTATTTAAACTTGACTTCACCGTAGGAGCCTTCACGTACAGTTTTGTCTAGTGATCATCTTTTATGGATTTTAAAAATTTGTGGATAGGACTATAAAAGATTCGAGCTCAGCTGATTTTAAACTCGACTTAAATCTACTTGTTTAGTTAAATGATCGAGCTTGAACTCAGGATAACGAACCAAGCTAATTAATGGCTTAGGAACAGACTCGTTAAATGCTCATTTAATATTTATATATATATAAATACATTATTATAATATTATCCACATATATTAATATAATATTTTATATATTATTTATATTAATTTAATATTATAAATATAATTATATACATAAACAAACTAAGCTTAGGCTTTTTAGCTAAATAGGTCCGAACCCAAACTTAAAATCCTTAATGGGCTTAAGCTCAAGCTTATATATTTCAAGCTTGTTAGAATCTAGCTCGGTTTGAGCCCGTTAAGTTTTTAAATGAGCTGAGCTTGAGCAGGCAAAAATTCGGCTTTACCCAACTCATTGCGCCTCTACAATAGCAAAATGTTTTTATTCTCATTGTACTTAGGTAACTCGAATTCACAAATGCCGAACTCAAACTTCTTGCGACTGTTAACTTGCTGGTAGTGATCTCTTGAATGTATAGTTTAGGCACTTTCATAATCTTCAATATCACTACCTCACTCTAATACCGATACGTAGAATTTATGTGAAATACTCCAAAAGAAACATAGTGAAAAATCATGAGAAGAATTGAACAAATCTAAGAGTGTAATGCAATGGTATGATGGCTCAATCCAACTGTCGATCAAAGTGTATATAATGTTTGGAGTAAATAAAATGTTTAGTATCTAAACTTTCTTTAATTTGTCCAATTAATTAGTTGAAATTTAAAATAGTCAATATATTATATACAAACTTTATTAGTTTAATTAATTGCAAAAAATAAGTAAAGTCTAGCTAATTAATTGAAAATTTTAATAATATTAGGGTAATTAATGGCAAAAATAGATAAAATTTACAAAATTAAAACTTTTAAATTTTAGATAAATAATTATAACAGTATAAAATATAAATATCGAATTTCACGATTATGCTTTTTTTTTTTTTTTTTTTTGGCCTGAGGATTATGCTATTAAATATAGAAAAACGTAAAACCTATCACTTACAACGTGATGCAACTGAGCATAAAGGAAATGAAAAGTGGAGGCAACCAAGACCTATCTACCATAGCAATCAACCAGCGAACGTAGTCCCGTCAAATAAACCAATTTGTCGGTCAAATGATCGTCAAACGTTGTCCGTCGCTCCACCCTCGCTCACCGGTTTGGCTAGTACTCCGTTGTTTGTTGTTTGTGCTCCAGCTTCGCTCTCTATCAATTTTTTTCCCCACCTTTTCTCCTAAAGACTCTTCCAAACCGGATATCTGTGCAAATTCAAGAGATCATAGGTCGATGATGTGTATACAGCATGGCACTTCGGTGGCAAAAAAAAAAAAAAAAAAAAGACAGTATGGCACTCAAGAACCATATTCTAAAAGCATTCCTAAAATATCAAAATTATACAATGTTTACTTGGATTTTTTTAATTTATTTTTATATACTATGGATACTTCGTTATTTAAAGTCAAATGTTTGAATAATAAATTTTATTGGAAATCTACGTTATATATTTGTCAAATTATCAAAAAGTATTAAATACACTATAAAAATACAAAAAAAAATTATAACAAAAATACAATTGGACGATAGAAAACTAGATTCAATTTTGATATTTTCCCCTTCTTTCCTTTTTATTCTTTTTCCTTTTCAAGCATGTGGGTATATATATGTATGTATTCCAGATGCACCAACATAGGTGACTGAAATGATCTAGGTTCAAAGTCTATTTAAATTCCATGAGTTTATTTATTTATCTTAAGTATTGAATTGAATGAGCATGATGATTATAATGGTTATGTTGCTATTAGTCTAAAATATATTATTTTGCATGTATATATTGAAATTAATATTTGTTTTATATGTATTAATGTGTGTGTAGTAAAATTATTAATTATGTCTTTTGTACATTAAGGTGTTAAGTTAAGTTAGATTTATAAAATCAATCTTGGTTTTCCATAAGATTAGTTGATAGAGTTTTCTTTAATTAAGTTAGCAATTATGCCCAAATGAAGCCTCAAATGAGACCCAAATTCATTCAAAATGCAAATTAAAGTTGCATATGCCTTCAAGGGTAAATTTGGAATATGTTTAAGGCTTAATTTTGCTCAATTAGACCACTTTTAGGGGCAAGCCATCATTTTATCCGAATTTCCTCTTTTCTTTCTTCCTTTCTCTTCCTCTTTCATTTCCATTTCCAAGTCCAAACCAAAAACATTAGCAAGCTTTGAAAATCAAAGTTCTCCTCAAGACAAGGTATACATATATATATATATATATATATATTTGAATTGATTTAACTATGATTGTTGTTTTGTTTTGTTTTGTTTTGTTTTTCTTTCTTGAAGTGGTTGTATGAATTCTTGATTGGAATGAGTTTAAATGTTATCTAAATTGTTTGTTCATGCTTGGATGAGCTAGGAATGTGTTTTGTGAGTATGTGAGGTTGTGCATGTATTGTAGAAGTGATATGAAGTGTTGGGAGGATGTGAAGAGGATTTGTGTAGGAAAATTTAGAATGGATTGAAGTGGAATTGGAAGTGTTTAATTGTGTCGATTTCATGTTTTGAATTGTTAAGATTGAGTAGTGTAGATGGGGGTTAGTATATGAGGTTGAAAATGTAGTTGAGGATGATTTGAAAGTGTTATAGGATTGAATTTTCGAAGTATAAAAACAGGGGATTTGTGTTTTGTCGTTTAAGCCTGTTTTTAAAACGTACGCCGGCACCTGAGAATTCAACGCCGCTGGCGTAGAGGCAGCGTTGGATTCTAATTTCTTAACGCCGCTTTGCTACACCGCCAGCTTTTAAGATAAAAATTGCCAGCGTTTGTGTTTCAGAATGTACGCCGACAATTTGAGTTTCTACGCCGCCGGCATTCGCTAGAAAAGTCAGCCGGCGTTCATTCTTTCATATTGTACGTCGGCCGTTGGGAATCAAAGCCACCGACATATATGTCAAAGCTGCCCGCGTATCTGGGTAAGCGAACGGCTTAGACTTCTCTGGACGTTTTGAAAAATTTTGGGTTTTGGATTCTACGCCGGCTTAAGGCCGCCGGCGTAGGATGAAAGGCAGTCGGCGTACCCTTGAACACTGCCAGCGTTGACAGTGTTGATTTCCAGAGTATCGAATACCGACTCAAAGCCGCCGGCGTATCCCCTGCGCTTTTGAATTTTAAAAACTTTTTCTAAAATTTTCCGAAGTTTGTTATTTGATCAAATAAGTACTTATTAAGCGATTTACGATATAATAGGACCTTTAAATGCTTATTTATGACTTTGTATTCAATTATTTGAATTTCTTTGATTTATTTGTGATATATAGATATAATATGTATGTATAATTGTGAGAGTGAAATCTATATTTATTGATTCATTGATTATTGTGATATTCCTATTTCAGTTAAGGATTCTTCGGTTAGTTCTTCATCGAGAGATCCTAGTTATATACTAATGGGTTTAGGTACGCAATAACTTGTCTGATAATTGCTAGGAATAAACATTCCTAATCTGATTTAAATTAATTTGACTTAATATTTGAATGAATTGGATGTCTATTACGCTGTTTAATCTGGTCCGAGGAGCAGCAAACCTGTCATGATGCAATGACTTTACCATGATGCAATGGTACGCTATGATGCAATAGCGATTCTTTTTGGTTAAGTGGGTAGCCGATAGGGGGGAATAGCATCTGAGTAACGTTTGCTTAAACTTAGGGGGAAATACCATGATTTAGTTCAAAGTTTATGGGAACTTGTGAACTAGGCTCATGTTATGGACTGAGTGTAAGTAGAGTCAGGCAACGGCTTTTAAACCCTAAATGAAGCTATTATCTTCATGAAATAGATATAGGAGATATAAGTATTTGGACTGCTTATATCAACCCCTGAGCAGCTGTTGTTACTCAGGATCCCTGAATTCCGAAGCGTGATCGGGGTTTGAATACCCTCCTGTTGATTTATACAAAAAAACGTAATAAGGATAATCACCTGTCTAATGTTGCATTACCTCAATTTGATGAATTGTTTTTTCATTGGTTATTGTGTACTGGGCATATGGCTCACTTTTGCTGCCTTGTAGGTATTGGAGACGAGTTTTATGATGATTTGGGCTATGGGTCTGATTTCGAGAGATTTCTGGATGAGTGGGACGAATAGGATCCGATCACCCTGGACCTTTGGAATGAATTTTTGCTAAGGGAAAAGTTATGTATAGAAGGCTTGTTAGTTAAGCCTATTTTTGTAAAGACCTTAAGATCCCTTAGGATTCTTTTGTTTTAAGAAAACATGTAAATTTTGTAGTGTCTTGTATTGGCACTAAACAATGTTTATATGATGTAAATGTATGTATAGATTGCTTTTGTTAGCAATCTTGTTTTGTTTAAAAGTTCTTTACAAAGTATAGTGGTTTTGATCAAACAATTTTCATAAACTGTTAGTTTTAGGACAACCTTACATATAATGTGAAAACGTTATATATGGTTGAGGACTTGGTACTCTAAGTCTCGGGATTTAGAGGAACAGGTCTTTACAGTGACCTACCACCACTTTTCACCATATGGCCAACAAGTGTGGTATCGTTCTTACACTTATTATTTTATTCCAGGATTATTTCACTATTAAAAAGTTAACTTTAAAAACGGAAATTATGCAGAGGAAAATAAGGAAAAAAAATATTTCTTTACAAGTAAAATAAGCAAAAATTAGGGTTTTACAAAAAAATTGATCTAACTGTGAATCACATCGAACCAAACTAAATTGAATCGACTGAACCGAAATTTTGATTCTTTTTCTAAATAGTTCGGTTCGCGGTTCGATTCGGAGATGAGCAAACGGTTCGCAATTCGGTTCGGGACCCTGAACCGAACCGAACCATTTTACATATTTTTTAAACTTAAACATATTATTTTTACTCTTAATTTTTATTAAAAAATTAATTGTTTTTAAAATTTGTAACTTAAATATGTATCATTCATGAGAATAAAATTAGATTTTTCATATTATGTTTAAAATATTATATTGTCTACAAATAAAATAGATTTTAGATTTTAGCATCTATTATTCTAACTTATGAACAAAATTTTTCCCTTTGCCTTACTAATTATATTATTTAGTTACTTATTAATTTATATAATTGATATATTTAGATAGAAGGATATAAAGAATTAAATTTTGTGTCTTATATTGAGATAAAGTCTAGTATACCATTATAGATCAAAATAATTTAAAAACAAAAGAGATACTAGTAATGTTTATAATTTTATAATGGATGAAATCCTCCTTTCTATAATTTACATGTTTATTTAGTAAATGATTAATTTTAAATATTGTTATTTATATTTACATTAGTGATAAGAAATATGTAATTAAAGTTTTTTGATAGAATATATTTTTATTTTATAAATAAAATGGTTCGAACCACAAACCGAATTGTACCAAACAATTTTTTTTAAATCGAAAAAATTACCAACCAAACTGTATAATTAGGTTCGAATTTAAAAGAAAAATCAAATCGTAAAATATGGTACGGTTCAGTTTAAGGTGCAAACCGAACCAAATCGTACCGTACACACCCCTGGCGAGAATGATTTTTACCATAAAAACTTCACTCCGCCGTATGAGATAAGGAAAATTTTGAATTATAATTCAACACGAATGTAATAAGGCTGTAATATTTGTTATAATGTTCCCTTTGTATAAAAAATAAAGCAAACAATTATTGGAATAAAAGGTAAAATATTTAAAATGCTCCTTATCTTTATTTAAAAAAAAGAATAATTATATATGTGATATCTTCAAGATAAGAAAAGTTATGACAAAGTTGGAAAATAATTTATTGAATTACAATTCGTAGGTATGGAAACATGAATTATTATTCATCATTTTACGTAATATCAATTCATTATGAATTGACTTTTCTCTTCAAGTAAACACCACAATAGTAACTTTACATAAAACGAAAAGAGAATGAATAAAAAAAAATGAATAATTATTCATATAAGATGAATAGACTGTGCACATCATGCTAGAGTACTCATGTCACAGTCTACTTGTTGAAATGCGTATTATGGGCCACTTCGAATTAACTCAATTTGAAATTTTGGAAGTTCAAAATTATAAGGATTAAAATTGTGAAGTCTATAGTGGTAGCGGAGAGCATAAGCCAATAGGCCTAGGGTCGGAGTGACAACAATAACCTTGACAGGTGAACCCGATTTGATTTTATGGGTCATATATAGATCGTGGGTTTTCGCGTTCTATTGTAAGAGCATTTTTATTTCTAGGCACTTGACGAAAATGTTAAGAGATATGGATGATATGGCAATTACTTGAGCAATAAAGTAAGTTACTTAGCAACCAAAGTTGCTTGCACAAGCAATCCTCTTACTCCTCCTCTCATGATCTTTTCACACTTATTTAATTTTTACAAAAAGTAACCCTTACTCTTTTTTTTTCATTCGTCATTTCATACTTATTTAATTTTTATAAAAATTATATATAAGCAATATTTTAGGTGACAAAATAAAATGAAACCCACAAAATTTTTTTGAAAAAAAGAGATAAATAACTCTCTTAAAATAACTAGAAATAAAGTAGAGAGATGTTTAATAGATATAGTTATTTCATATATTGACATGACACTTCAACTACTTAAGTAACTCAATAATAAAGATTTTCCATTTTACTTGTATCAATCTTTAGAAAGAAAGAAATTAACTCTTTAACCAGTGGGCAGAGGTTGGCTTATCGAGCCACTAAATTCTTTTTTATTTATTTTTTTTTGTTTGATTCGCATTCATTCTTGTATTTGCTGCCCAATTAGATATAGGATGGTTCGGTTTCGAACCAAGAATCAAACTAGAATCGTTATCGGTGGTTTCAGAATTGGAACTTAATCAGTTAGCCCATTCCAGAACTAGCTATAGAACTGTCGGTTTCTCGGTTTCATTGAAAAAAATAAAAAAATAATATTAAATATATAATTATTAATATTTAAATTATTTCATATAAATAGTAAAATTTATTACTTATTTACAATATTTAATATGTTATTATCAACAACATAAATAAACATAGCGTAAAATCATATATAATTAGTTTAAATAAACTTTTCTTAAAAATAAAATTCATTTTCTTAATAATGTGAGACTATTTTTTGCATTATAATTTTCTTTTATCTTCTAGAGTGTTTTACAATGTCATAATACTAACTATAATTGATATTGAATCTGTTTGTATACATATAAATGTGCATTCTAAATAAATTTTTAATATTTTTGGTTAAATAATTTAATATTTTTAGATCCAATAATTATTTTGACTTTAAATTTATTTTTTTATTCTTTTTAAAAGACGGTTCCATGATTTCGGTACCTCAATTTTAAGATTCGAAACCGACAATTCTGATTGCAGAACCATGATGATGTCTATGCCCAACACTATTAAATGTTAATATACCTATGTAGCAGTACAAGTAGAGTCGGACTAATTCTAAGACAATACATTACACTGAAACATCTTAGTGGAAAATGTCAGTGAAATATAATCTCCAAACAAAATAAAGGAGACTCAATTGCTCGTTCCAAAAATGTAATATGCATAATAGTATTATGATGATAAAAAAATAATAAATAAATAAACAACATAAAAACAGCAACAACATTCAACTAGCATGCATGCCCCTAGAAAAATGTGATTCCCATTGACCTCAAAACTCGACATATCCAGACCATCCATATAATTTGTTCGGCGTTTGTATCCTTCGCATATCTGAAAAGTTTAATTCATCTAATTGTTCTCCTATCTTATATTGTTGAATTCCATGTGCATTGAAAACATAAAAAGCTTTTACAGTTTCATTGATAGGATCATCAAGTCAAATATCTAACTGTAAAAATAAATATAATAATTAAAATATTAATTATTTTATTGATTCGATCACGATTGGTATGGTATGAATCGTTTAATTGTTGACGGGACCATAGAATTTTTTCAAACACATATAATACAATTACCTAAGCCATTAATACATCTAATTAAACCTTCGATGTAATTAAATAGGATTTTGCATAAAATTCAATTGATATGTCAAGAATTTTGCAAGCAAGTGGTACCATAAGAAAATTGGATTTTAAAAACAAATTTTTATCTCTAAATGTTGAAATGTAATCTAGGGTTTACATTATCAACAAGCAACAAGAAAGCAAAAGAAATAACACAAGAAAACTGAACGAAGAAGAAGAACAAAATATTGCACTTGTTGAGTTAGTTACATGAAACAATTTATTTCTATTTATATTAGTTAATAACACACATGCTATTACCTAAGTATATCACATGACTTGCACATGATGATTAAATACAACACAATATGCTCATAGTCCTCCCTCAAGCTGGCGCCTTGGAAAGGCTTAACTTGGAATAAGATGAAATAATTTAAGCTTTAGTAATCGCCTTTGTGAGGAAATCAACAAGTTGATTGGAAGAAGAAACATGAGAAACTTGGAGAAACCCAGAATTGATGTGATCATGAGTAAAATGACCATCAATGTTGATGTGTTTTATATGATCATGAAAGCAAGGATGCTCGGGAATATGTTTGACTGCATTGATATTAGTGTACAAAGTTACTGGTAGAGAAACAAGTACTTGAAGATCATGTAAAACATAAGATACCCAAAGGAGCTCTTTAGCTACTAAAGTAAGACTTAGATATTCAAATTCATCAGAGGAAGTCGAAACTATGCATTGTTTGTTTGTTTTCTAAGAAACAAGGGCACAAAAGGAGTACTAATAATAGATTTGTTACTAATAATCGTATTAACTCTTCCACTTCCTTTCCCATTTTTCCTTCCTTTGTACCACTCAGGATACCTTATTATTTCAAAACATTGATCAATAGAATTACTCTCCTGATAACAATGTTTGCAATTTCAACTTGTCCTTTCACAAGTCCTTCCTATTAGACAAAGACTGTCCATCAAAACTTGGTGCCACATTAAAAGCAGACATGTCAATTTTAGCAAGCAAGCTAGAAGTTACTTGGCATTGCTTCTCCACTTGTGCAACTAAATAGAAGGTTTTACTAGTAGTTGATAAAGGATCAAAAGACAAAATTTGATTCCTTATAGATTCATACACTTTTGATAAACCCATCAAGAATTGTATGAGCTTGCTTTGAGACTCAAGTTCAATCGATCTATCATGATGTCCACATGTACAATATTCTACTCTACTGTATTTACAAGTAAGATATGCATTAATTTATTATAATTCATCCCAACAATGCTTCAACTGATAATAAAAGCTATTACTGACTAAAATCCTTGCTTAATATTTGATATTAAATGTTGCAATTAAAAGATTAAAGGCCCATTTTTTTCTACCCATATTGATCACAAACTTCATTCCAAAGCTCCTTAGCAAGTTGTACATATATGAAGCTTTGAGAAAGTTAGCTAGTCATTGAATTTAACATCTAGCATTTAACCATATTATTGCAACGAATCCACTTAAACCAATTAGTAGAATTCATTTTGGGTTTTGCAACTGAACCATCTATGAACCCTAATTTCAATTTCATCCCTAAAGCCGTTCAAATCATCCTAATCTATGAGAAATTTGTACCATTCAGATAAGATGAATGGGCCTCTAAGCTTTTAATTGCAACATGTAATATCAAATATTAGATAATGATCTTAGTCAATAATAGCTTATTACAATCGGTTGAAGCATTGTTAAGATGAAGTTTGTGATCAATATGAACAGTCAATAATAACTTTATAATTATCCCTTTTCATTTTTCAATTTATATATCTTTCTTGAAACTGTTATGTGCTGTTACAATCTTATTTATTAAGAAAAAGAGGAAAATTATAATTTGCTACCATATTCACAAGATTTATTGACTAAGTAGAAAAGATAAAAGGAAAAGTTTGCTAGCAAGCTCTTTATAATAACTACCAATAATAAGACGAATTTTGTGAAATAAACTAGAAAAGACATTTTGGTAAGTTTATAGTTTTGAATTTTGAATATATAAAGCATGATTTCTGTTTAAATTTTTTATTGATATAATTTCTCATGGATAGACTAATAGAATTAATTATGGGTTTACTTGTATAATTTATATTTATTTCTCTTTCATAACTTATATATAACTTATACTCTTATTTTTTATTGACCCCGATTTGACCCTCAATTGAATCCGATGCGACCCCTCGATGCTCGACCTCCTAATATGTTAGGGTTGAACCTTGGTCTGGTTTTAATAACTTTGGTTAAACGACTTAATTTTTATTGATAGGTGTCCAATGATCCCAAAAGTTAGCTATTTGATGATAAAATCGAATGAGAATTATCAATTAATTGGTTACGGTAAGTTTCTATTACTACCTTGAATTGGATTTAATAGGTCTTATTTTGATTAGGCCCTCATTTATTGATTATTGTCCATATGACTCATGACCCATGGGGCGAAAGAGATCATAGACTTAATGAACTATAATTGACACATTAACTCAAGTGATTGATTACTTATAAAACCTCATTTAATTATCTAATTGTATCATCAAGTTATTATACTAATTAATCTTGTCTAGTAATTTGTAAGGCTTCAATGGAGATCGATTCAAAGAAAAGTGAATTGGTTTTGGATTCAGTTAAGCTAGTCTCTAAATCATCATGAAGTGTAATCTCAAATTAATTAAATTAACTAAGTCTAATTGTGATAATTACAAGAATTTTTACATAGAGCGACGTTTGCAAATTTTGCAAACGTCGTCTTTCACTTATATTCTAGTCATGTTTATTAAACGCGTGTGAATATATACTATGAGTCACTTTTTTAATAAATTTAGATTACATTGAACTGTTATTAGATTTGTGACTCTTTTATAAAATATAAACACTACCAATTGTCATTATTAATTAAAATAAATAAATAAAATAAAATATTATTTTTTAAAATTCACTACATATGAAAATGATAAAGGGAAGTAAATTTGAAATAAAAAAGTTATTATTCATTAAAAATATTATAAATCACAACTTATAAGTTAATATAAGTTATATAATAAATAATATTATTAGGGTTGCTCCTTATTTCAACTCCTACATGTCAAACGAAACCAAGATAGTCACAAACACACAAAACAATTACAGCACACCCCTCCAAAACCCTAACCCACAAAATCGCTCACTTAACCACAAAGAAATGGTTGCTACATGAGCTCTTCCTTCGGTTGAAAACAAACGCCTCCTCTTGCATCTTGGTTAAATTTCATGAGCAGGTATGTTTTCTTGCTTTCCTTACCTATAAACTCAATTTTTTTTTTTTTATAGTTAGCTTGTTCCATGTTTGTTATTTAAATTTCAATCGAATGATACATCTATTTTTCTCATGAATTATTTTCATTTTATAGGTCTTTGTTTTTCTTTCTTAGATTAAATATGTGTTTGCAATTGGGAGTGTTGGGTTGATATCTCATGTATCAGTTGTACAACACCAATACTAGTACTGTATTTATGTGTATACTCAGTATGTAAAATGAATCTTGAGCTAGTTTGGTTATTTTGATTTGATCTTGAAATTCTATTATCTCTCTGTCTCCATAAAGTTCAGATTTATCTTTACTTTAGAAAGAGATTTCGTTGTATAGTCATTGCCTCCTATGATACGGTTAGGTTTTGACTTGTTTCATAAATTTATTTTAAAATTTTTTCCCATGCATTGTGCTTTTAATTTTTGAATTCATTTGGTTTTAGTTTAAATGTTAAAATTAAAATTTCAAGTATCAGATTGTGCTATTTTTTCACATGTAAGGTAGCTTCTCTTTATTCTAAATAAAAATGAATAACTTTTTAGTTCACTTGGTTTTTCTTCTTTCTGTTTCTTTCCTGTTTTTTTTTATAAAGAATTTTCCTATCAAATGCAGATGGATATCAAACAAAGTTCATGCATCCATTGTAATTGATGTTATGGTAGTCAGCTTTTGAAACTTTGAAGAAAACATGGGAACATTCATCATTTTTCTTACATGTATTCTAAACTTAGTGTTAAAATTGAAATTGAAATTTCAAGTTAAATACTAGGTATATGTATTGTTCAAAATATGGTTATTGGTAAAATGTTTAACTTTATGACCTATGTATTTTTGCCAGTTTGGAAATGTGGAAATATCATTTGAAAAATAGTTGCTAGTAATAGATACTTGATGGATGTAAATGTCCAAACTAATAATGTTTAAGACAACCAATCATACCTAGGTTCATGCCAAGAGAATGCATTTTACAACAAGTAAACTGAGTCCATAACATTATAATATGCATATATTATGTTTCACTATGTATTATGGTGTTTTATATATAATGATCAATTGGGTTTGTTTATGTGTAGGTATTGTGTAAGTTAGTGGCAAGAACAAATTTTCTTGCTTTCTTATTTGCTTCTTTATTCTATATGGATCATGCACTTGCACCTAAGGTAAATTTAGGGTAGTTCGATGGAAAATTTTTATACTTTGTGACGATTCAATAGATTCAAATAAGTTTGATATAAAACATGGCTTTTTCAATTTTTTTTTTTGTTTTTATCACAAACGATTTATAACATTTTATAAGTTGTTTCTAATTTCGAGCGAAAGCACAAGAGTGAATTTAGAAGATGTGCCATTGGTGGATCTAATGACAAAACTCTTTTGTCGCATGAAGTTTTCCCCCAAGCTCGACAAATGCCTTATCCTCATTGGTCTCTCTCTCTCTCTTTCTCACTCAATTCTTTTTATTTGTTCCTTTGTTTTATTTCAATTGGGCTTGTTTTGTGTCTCTTTCTTTTCTCTTTAATTTAAAGGTGTTCCTTTATTTGTAATAAGCATTGGATTTTGTTTCTTTATTGAAAGTGTTTGGCATCATACAAACACACCCAGATGCATAAGTTGTTCCTATGCACACTAAAAATTTGATATTTTTGCAATACATTGTTTATGGTCAAATGGGTTCTCTTGCCTTTAGTGCTTACTATTTAGTACCCTATCATTGTAGATCACAAGTGTTTAAAGTCTTAAGTGGTGAATAACTTGTTAAGAGAATCAAAATAATTTAATCATATACATTGCTAAAGAAATTGAAAGGCTTTTAGAATGTCAATTTGCTATGTAGCATTGAGGAAATTCATAGCTTTTTACGTTGTTTGTGTTTGTGTACAATCTTTCTAGCTTTTATTTGTAACTAACACCTAATAAGAATTTTCATTGTATAAACCAATCCTTGATTTCAGTGTATAAGTGTTAGAATTAGATTGTTGTTATTAATTTTATAGATTTTATTTTGTTTGAAAAAGTAACTTGGGTAAATCTATTATTTACTTTTTTTTTAAGTTAATCATTTAGTACATGTATTTATATATTAAGTTGTGTTCACAATATTGACAATTAAGTAAAAAGATTTAATTTTTTTATGGGTGTTATAAAATGTCAAACAAGAAGAGATTGATAGGAATATTTTTTATTTTAAAAGAATAGAAATAAAACATACCAAAAAGAAAAAAAAAAAAGAAAATAAAGCATTTTCTGTCCATGTCCACAAGACACTGAATGGAATGTGTATGCAAATTTAGACTGAATTTGTTTGCTTTGTTAGCAAATCAACATTATTATGTAATTGATGTTAGACTTTCTAGAATTGGGTTCTCAACATTTCAATTTGTAATCACAAAAGATAGCTCCAATAATGCTTATAGAAGATGATTATTTTAGCTAAATAAGTTTAGATAACATGTTGAGGAGTTATCACTTGAGCAAAAGCGTGATTATGGAATCTCTTTGTTTGAGCAAGAGTTATCAGCTGGACTTCTAAGACAAGCTACATATACTATTGCTAGGCTTGGATCATTCAAGTGAGTGTTCCATCATAATACATGTGCTAGCAAACATAGCATTTATGCTTTTTATTGGTAATTAACATAGCCTTTACTCTTGTCCAATATGTAACTCTCCTTGGCCATGTGATACATGCACCTATTCCAATGAGTCCTGTCTAAAACCATGCGTTGTATGATTTGTTTACTTAAAATTGTGACTAATCAATTACTAAGAAAAGGTGCAGGTTATGAAGTTTTGGAAGGAAGATCTAAGTTGATGGCATTTGGTATATATATGATGACAATGGCATTGTTCTCAATGTAGATTTTATTGTCTTGTGGAGTATAAGAGGATTTTATTTCTTTAATATATTGTGCAAGTCGTAAAGAGGAATTCTGCCCTTACAAAGCCTGATCCTATGACATGGCTACATGTAGTGAGAAGTGTGCCTTATGCAAGTTTCCATGAGTTCCACTTTTTCTCGTGGTATGCCTAGTGTATATAGGTCCCTCTTACCACTCAAAACTAGTGCGCTTATGTTTTTTTTTTTTTTTAGTGTTTTCTTTTTTTCTTTACTATAAAGGTGGTCTTGGTGATCTTTAAGTAATTTTTTTTGTTATTGGATCTTATTATATATTGAGCCCATTATATGCTCCAAAATGCATTAGTGATATATCTATTCATAAATAAATTTCATGTGCGATACCAACTGTGAATTATATTGTGATCAAATAGGTGTATATTACTAATTATGGATATAATGTACAATAAATAGGCATATATTGGTAAATCAAACCAAGTTAAACATTAATGCTTATCCCTTCTCAATAAGAATAGCCACTTGTAACATCGCTGATTTAAATTAACAACCAGATTTAAAAATTTCTATAACACCTATGTGTAGACATCGCCAATATGTTTGGATAGCTATGTCTAAATGATGGGAAATAAGAAATTTGTCGCGTTTATAAATAGCTACTTTAGTCCAACGAACATATATAAAGGTTGTTCCACCTATGCAAGGCCATGTCTAAATAGTATCAATTTAGTAACTTACTTATGTGTATATGCCACTAATAAAAATATTTACTCACCTGTAAATATTGCTAACCCTAAATTTTCCTCTCTTTTTATTTGACGGGATAAGGATTAATTGTATTTAACCACACATAAATGTGACTAATATATAATAGTAGGTCATGTTTAAACATGAGCCAATAAAGTCTATTAGGGGTCTAAACTTATATTAGTGACATTTTAATTTTTAACATTATCTATCTAATTTGCAATGAACCTTTTGCAACTTTTATAGGATACGTGTAAAAACAAAAGGTGACAAAAATCTTTAGTCACGTTTAATTAATATATAGCCAAGTTTATTAGACGTGGTCAAAGGCTCATTTTGTTGTAGTTTTTTTTTTCTTTTTTAGATTGATGGCTTATTTAAAATTGATAGAGGAGTCAGAAATTGCTCTTATGAGGACCAACCCTTGCCCATTTCAATCGTAAGTGCATGGTTATTTTCATTTTAATTTTTAGTTTTAATTTAGATAAAACATAAGGATAAGGTTGATTGAATCTCTCTTACTTTGCACGATATTTAACTTTTTTGTCACTTTCATTAAATTTATTAAAGGTGTTTTTGATTGATTCACACTTTGCCTTGTTTCTTTTTCCCTTGGCTAGAGTCCTCGATTGAGTTCTATTTTCAAACTTTGTTGTTGTTTTGCTCTAATCTTGATAAATCCAATCCTAATACAAAATAAAATAAAATTCCAGTGATCTTAACTCACATTACTCTTCAACAAACTCCTCCAAAGTCATCCCATACCCGAAAGAGTCAGCGGCATCCTAGAAACAATACCCCTCAACACTATTAGCATAACTAAAGAATCTACATTTCCTGTTCTACCTACATTACCAAACATAGGTTTTCCTATTATTTTTGCAAATATTGGTCTCTTGGAAAATGAATTTTCAGTCATTCTTCTAGAGAATCCACGTCGATTAAGAATAGGAATGGTAATGGGAATGGAAACCACTCAGGAGCCTCGAAGCATGGAATGAGATTCATAACATGGAAGGTCAGTGGATATGCAAGGAGATGATGCAGGAATAAAGCTGGCTACCTTAGAAGTTTACCAAAATGTCCAATAATTTTTTTTCCTTTAAAATCACTATAATTAAATATAAAGTGTATTGTAAGTGATGTTTCACTAATAGAGATTTAATGGGAAAATGATGTGGATTTACCCTTGAACTTTTCATCTATGTTTAGATTTACCGCTTAAACTTTCATCTATGTACAGATTTACCTCTCCTCTCCCCTCCTAAAATAGTTAGATGTCCTCATTGTGCTAAGCTAAGTTAGAATTGTTATAATTAAATAGTATAATAAGTGGATAATTTTGAACTTAAACTAGAATTTAGTTTAGAAACTGAACTTAGATAGTTTAATTAAATTAAGTAAAGTAGATTTCTATCTAGTTCAAATGCTTTATCCATTTCTAAGGTTATTTTAAGCATTTAAGATCATTTAGACTGCTGAGCAGAATATCAAAAAGAAGCCTAGCAGTGTTTTGATGGTTTAGAAAGGGAAAGGGATGAAGAAGAAAGGTAAGGGGAATGTGAAGGTTGCAAAGATTTCAAAGCCTAAGCCTAAGCCTAAGCCTAAACCCAAACTAAAGGCAAAGCCTCTTAAGGAAGGAGTTTGTTTCTTTTGCAATGAACAAAGTCATTAGAAGAGGAAATCCTACAAGAGATAATTCTATTATCCTATCATTCGCATGCAAATCGAGGCAACATATTAAAATAATATTAATAATAAAATAATATAAAATAATTTCTCGTGATATCATGTCAATAGCAAACCAATTTAAGGTAAATTGGTTTGGGTTCAAGTGAACAAGTTTTGAGTTTATTTCAATTTTTTTTTCAATTATCTCAATTAATTTAATCCTCTAATTGATTTAATTAAATAAGTCCAAATGAAGCGTGAAAAGAATCATTCAAGTTGGATAAGGTTTGAAATATATCGGTTTAGTTTTGATAGAATGCGAATAGGAGCTTGTTTAATCCAAATCAAATTTCTAAACTTTTCAATTCCTATTTATTTTATTTTGTTATTATCATTTGTTAAAAGTAATAATATATCCTTATAATTTTTTTGTAACCTCTCATTTTTTTTTTTTTTTTTTGCAATTTATTCAATGGTAGTTAGTAGCCAATTCAATTAAGAATTGTCATCGATAACATAATCGATAAGATTTAGATTAACCATAAACAACTCAATCAATAATTCCATATTCTACTCTTAGAACAAATAATTAAAACCCATAAATCTACTACTCTAAAAGCAACAACCATGTAATGAATTGCTAATAAGAAAAACTTAATCACTAGAACCAGAGAGTAGCTGGAGATAATTTGGTTATAGCTAAATTAGCTTAGTCAAAGCTCTAATACCCTAAACTCTATCTATGTACATCCTTAATCATACCTTAAAACCATAATTCAATTTCAAGCTCAAAAATTCAATTAAAAAGTAAATAACCAAGCCTAATTATCAACTTGAGCACAACACAACATGCAAGCTTAATTAATAAGATATTATAAAGCTTATTTCTTCTCTAATACACCAAGGAATTCATCCTATGCACGAAGGAGAAGAAAAATGTATTCATTTCTTATTTTTCAATACCTTTCATTCACTTTAATTCTTTGCATAATAGAGACTTATGTTTGCAAGGTCTTCATAGGTGGTTTGTAGGCATGCAAGACAAAATGATTATTAGTGAACGATTTAAAATTGTCCAATAGGGTCACTTCGATATCTAAATTAGTATTGAGGAACGAATTTGATTAAGTAATATTAAAAAAAAAAGTATCGAGAGTGTGGATGCTTCACCATTTTGGATTTATTTATAAGAAGGGAGACTATGCCAAATTAGGCAAGTGGATAATCATAATGGAAAGTGTATCTTGATATATTAGAAAAATTGATCCCAATATATGAGGTTAGCATATGTTCCCGCAGTGGTAGTTTTCAAGATCTATGGGTAGTCTGCTAATTACTCACCTAGTGTGAGGCCAACCCTAACAGGTCAAAGCTTTCAAGAGGGTGTCTTAGTGTATTTGGTTAGTATTAAGTAGGTAGTAACCGAGTTGTTGTTAGCTAGGGCAACTTAGTATGACTCTACATGTTTAACCCAAAGTTCGTAACAAGGTAGATAAGGCACCTAAAGAGTTCGACCCATGTCTAAAACACATTAAGTTGGGCTTTAGGAGCCCATGTGCAAAGTGGTTTATCAACAATTGCACACACACCTAGTGACTGGTTAACAAGAATAGTAAGCGTATTGTTAATCAAGTCAAGGTTCATGCAACAAGCTTCAGGTGTTTAGATGTAATCTTAACCATGTTTTGATCTTCAAAACTTTTCTTGGACTAAAAAACAAATAAAGAAAATATATGAGCTTGATGATATATGTTGAATAGGATAACATAGGCTTAAAGGAGTGGTTATGTTGGACAAAGCTAGTAAGCTAGAGGTATATTTAAGCGGTGAGTAGTAGAGTTGTATGAGTGTTAAGTTATGTTTATGGGCTTCACATTGTAATGATTGTTACACATCAACGGATGAAGTTTATTATGCCCTTCGATTATATTATTAGTATATATATTTTGTAATTTTCTTGAATGTATATATGCTAGCCAAATTATAATCGTACCCTTAACTTATACCTGCTGTAGTGTCATGTTGTCCAACTTTCAAGCTAAACTCTATTTCCATAGGGAAGTAACCTGTTAGTGAAATGGAGGCTCTTTAACGTAAAGGAGAGTAATAAAAGTGGTCCCTTTGATAAGTCTTCATCCAGCAAATCTCCATTCCTCCAAAGTAATTGGTGTTACCATTGAACACCTAATTTCTTCCAATGGACAATTACGATGGCATAGATGATTCAGATGACCACTTAACACATTTTTGAATCATGATGGTTGCACGATTTTAGTGATACTATCACCTATAAAGCCTTCCGAAGTACCTTACAAAAACTTACTTGAACTTGATATTATTAAATACCAACGAACTCCATTTCTTGCTATGACAAGTTGACTAAGCTGCTTAAGTCATAATTCATGGTTAAGTCATTGGAGAACAATACTTTGTCCTTTTACCACAATATGTAAAGGCCAAATGAGCCTTTGTGGGACTTTTAAGTGTGCTTCTTTAAGTCCATCTTCAAAAACCCTAACTTAGATTGAAGGGTTGTCTTGCATGTTGCAACCTAGAAAAATGACTCATTAATGGATTTTTTTTTTTTGGTCCTTTGCCAAAAATAAGTTTGATAGCTTGGAAGAAAGCTAAAAAATATATTTTGTAAGAGACAATATATGCACAAAATCAAAAGCAGGTTGATAGAAGTATGAACTGCAAAAGGACTATCATCCAATAAATGTGATCAAGTCCTAAATCTTACTTACAAGTCTCATAAAACTTTTGATAACATAAGGTCTTAACCTAATTCTGGGCATGTAGACTCTTGATCAATTCCCCTTTACTATGGGAGAACCAAGCCTCAAACACCCTACCATGAAGCTCATGGCGTCTTTAGGCCAGTTGAGCTACTACATGGTATAGTTAAATCGGGTAGCCATGTTGATGGACTTTAGTTCAAATGTTTCGACAACTCCTAAAATAAGAGTGATCGAGCTCAAATCGCACTTAGTTACCCTCATCAATGGACTCTTCAATCTAAATATATTTTAAGATCTCCTATAACAAGTGCAACCAACCTCTAAGTCAACTTAAACACCATTGGCTCCTCCTTCAAACGTCTAAGGAACTCCCAAGATAAGCAAGTGCTTCTGAACACTAAGCAGATTCCCTTATAAATGTACTAATGTCCAAGCGTCTGAGGAGGTCTCAAGATATGTAGCATTAAGCTACAAGACTATTGAAGCTTTATTGGATTGAAACATCATTCCAGTACAGTATAGGTACTTCCGTAAGAGGAATTGTATTCAAACATCTAAGAAAGTCTTAGGATAAATAACGCTAATATATTGGTCTCTTTAGGACCTACCAAATTGAGACCTTTAATTTGGTTGAGTTTAATACCTTTATGGAAAGACTTAAGTCTAAATGTCTAAGGAACGTCCATAATGTGCAACTCTCACATTAACATTAGATAACTAAACCCAAGCCTAATGCTGTGTGCTTGAGAAGTTATAGACATAAAGGGTAAAGCTAAAGCTTAACCTTGGGAGGTAGTTAGTTGCCTCACTTCAGCAGTAGTGCGATCATGGTAATTAGCAAAGTGTATTCATTGATTTTTTGCTTATGGTGGTAGTGGTGAACTTTATTGTGTACAAGTGAGTTTGTAAAGGAGTTGTCTTTGAAACCCTCATCATTGATCTACTCAAGCTTAGCTAGACATCTCCCTGAGTTAGGTCTGAATCGGGACCTAGGGAGAATTGGCAATGGTGGGTTCTCCATTAGACCTGTCAAGTCAAGGCAGGTAGGACCCGCTTTGTAGACTCGCCGGGTTGGTGGGTCCAATACTAGTTAACCCCGAGGACCTAGCAGACTCGGTAGGTCCAATAGGGTTCGTTCTGTTTTTGGTTTAAAAAAAAAAGAAAAAAATTTTTTGCTTGTGGATTTTTTTTTTTTAAATATGCAAGTTGGACCCATCCACTAAATTGGCAAGTCCACGGGTCCTACCCACCCTGCCACCCCCTTAGGGCAGTTCCGGGTCCATATTTTTTGGAGCCAACTCGGACCAAGGACATTCCTAAGCTCAGCCACTCGTGCCTAGAGCCTTTCATTACACTCATGACTTCCTCGTACTATCTCTTAATTTTTACATTTTGCCTTGCAAGGTTGTGGCACAAATTCTTCAAATTTGCAAAACACTACAGATCAATTGCAATAGTAATAAAACTGTAGGTGGTAGCCGATTGATTAACAACCTAAGTAGGGTGGATCTAGGAGAAGCCAATAAGGGTTTTGACCCTCCAGACTCGGGAAAAATTAATTTTTAAATATTTTTTTTAAAAAAATGATATGTTATAGTATTATAAAGAGAGAACTATGACATAAAATTAAGTGTGGTCTAGTGGTTAAGTATTTGTTTTTACATCCATAAGGTTATGGGTTTGAATACTATAGATGTACTTCTTTTACTTTTTCAACATGCAATTATTACATTAGTTACATCTCTCTCTCTCTATATATATATGTATTTTTTTTTTTCTTTCATAATAACTAATAAATAATTTTTTTATTATAAAATTTTCTAACTAAATAAATTTTTGTTAATAACTATTTTATATTCAAAGTATACCACAAATAATAATAATTATTATCCATATATAATTGAATCTTGTTGCACACTAATCATATAATTTGATTTAGTAACTATTTTCTTCAATTAATGTTATCAAAATATACATGAATTATTGAATAATTATCTTATCTACATATTTTTGTCATTTATTTATGCTAAAAGCAATCATATTACACTTTAATTATATAATTTGATTTAGTAATATTATTTTTTTCTGCATGTAATGTTAAGAAAATAATCATGAATTATTGAATCAATATCATATCTAGATATATTTTATAATTTATTTTTATTTAAAGAATTTTTTTTACAGATATTAACTTTATATTTTTTTATTAATAATTAATTTTCAAGTGACATATGTACCATTTCTTATGAAATGCATTAAACACTCGTAATTATAATTTGAATAATTTTTCATGAAGTTTTAAAAAAACATCACATGGAAATCATTATGAAATTCTCATAATATATAAGATGTAACATAATTACAGTAGCAAGTGAATATTAATAAATAATTTTAATATTAACTTAATTAAAGTTCGAACCACCCCCCCAAAATCATATTATTCTGCATCCGCCCTAGAACCTAAGTGTTGTCTTGAGCAACATTCTTGCTTTTGGATGTTATTGCCATATCGATCAGTACTTTTCAAATCAAAATGCTAACTTGAATTGTATTTGTAAACGATGCTAGATGCTCGCTTCAATTTTTTGGCAATAGGGACTTGTGCTTATAAGGACTTCAAGGGGGGGTTTTTTTAGGTTTTTAAGAAAATATAATGGTTAATGGAATAGTTGGGGGTTGACAGGTGGGACCATTCCAATGCTTAGGTTAATATTAAAGAATACATTTGATAGAGTAATCAACATAAAGTATAAAGAGTGTAGATACTTTACCATAGACTTGAGGGGTCTATTTATAGAGGAGACAGTCTTGACAAATGAGTTAAATGGATAATCACAATAGAAAGTGTATCCCATATATCACATATTAGGAAAGTGCACCCAAATATATTAGGAAAGCATATCTTACCACTATAGCATTTTCTAAGATCTTTGGGAGTTAGTTAAAGATAGTTGGATATGTTTGCTAATTGCTTGCTTAATGTAAGGTTAACTTAACAAGTAGGAGCTCTTTAAAGGGTATCCCAAATTATCTGGTTGGCAATAAGTAATGAGTGATTGAACTATTGTCAATAGGGCTAGCTTGGTACAACTCTACGCGATTGATCTAAGGTTCATGATAGGTCAACACAAGGCCTAAGGAATTTGGCCTATAGCTCAAACAGGTCGGTTTGAACTTACGGAGCCCATGTCCAAAATGACCTATCAACACTTTCCATGTTAAGTCAACTAGATTATCTTGTTTTCCAAGCTCTTTTCATGCTTAAAATTTCAACCTTATGAAGATAAGTATGACATGATTGTGACCATGTCCTTTTACCTATTATGACTTTAGATTATGTAATTAACTTTGTTACAATCTAACCAAACTTATATCATAAGCCACGTCTACTTATATGATTATACTGAATATTATTTAGATCACTCTTATTCTCTCAGTCTCTCCCTCTCCATCCGTTCTCCTCTCTCTCTCTCTCTCCACCCAATCCCCCCCCCCCCCTTAGTTCACATAAAACCACTACCCTTAACCACTAAAAAAAGAAAAACATAAACCCTCCATCATTTCCACTTCATGTTTACTCTACCACCGATCTTTTAACTTGAACCTGAATGTGATTCACAATTTCAACCTTATTTCAACTTACAATCTAAGGTGGTCAAGGTGTTGTAAAGCTAGGATCCCAACTTCTATATGGTAAAAACTCTCTTCCTAAAAATAGTTATATCAAGTATCATTAGATTAGACGTTGTAATAGTTAAAGGAATTCTTCATTTATTTTCATTTTTTCACTTAGGTTTCAATGAAGCTTGGAAAAGGGATGATTCAAGCCTAAATTTATTCAATTGTTGAGGTAACTTCTTTTAAACTCAAGTATAAGTATATTATAAAAGTTTGAATGTGTGTAAAAAATAAAAATAAAAAAAAATTCATTGGGGTCTCAACACAAAGGGGAAATAAAGGAGATCCCACACATTTTGCAAGGTAAATGTGTCATTCACATGGCTCCTTTAGCATATTTTTATAGGGAATGATTGGAAACATTTTATTAGATTATTGCAAAGTTTGGTTTAAGCAATACAGTTAATTTAATTATCTTTTAGCATATTTTTATAGGGATTGATTGGAAACATTTTATTAGATTATTGCAAAGTTTAGTTTAAGCAATACAGTTAATTTAATTTTCTTGATATATATCCTTAGAATTTTTAGACATATAGTTATAATTAGAAAGTAAATGGTGAATATGATGATGATGGGTTCAATTGCTTGAAAAGTTAGAGAAAAAAAGATTAATCTTAGTAATTGTTTGAATTATCAGCTTATATGATGAAATTGATATGAAATAAAATAGTAATGTACCTTGATTGAGATTTAAACTTGTTAAATGATAAAAGTTGTTAATGTTGGCATTCGGAATTGAATTGGGAAAAAGGAGAAGATGATTGATTGTTGCTAAACGTAGCTTTAATAAATTAAAGACCTGTTCCTAGTTCCAACTACGATGCAATAGGCAAGTATACCCATCGTAAGCGTAATATAGTGTTGAGCATAGGGTCGTTTCACAGGGAGCCATTAATTACTAATACTAACTTTGTACCTATTATCTAACCGTCGATTAAGAATGATCAGGATCATAGACTTTTAAGTAATTAACTACTAAATTATGTTAAACTAATCTAGATTTAATTCCAACAAGAAACAAGAATTAAATCAATTATCAAAACAACCTAGATCTCGTTCTACACCTCTCTTATCATGTGAATCATTGGACTAACAACTAGACTTATTGAGTTTTTAAGCTGTAGAGTTCCAAAATGCAAACTAATAACTTTCTCAAGTTAAAAGCTAATAAAACCCTACATTTATCAGTTAGGATCTCTCCTCAACTAATAGCAACCTAGAATCACATTAAACACATGAACCCATCCACAGTTTAATCAAAGTATAGAAGATTTTTGTTATTCTATCTCTAGAATTGCAAGCAAATCTCATCCATTGAATAGATATGATCATAAAAGCAATTCCTCAATTAACCTAAATGATATCAAACATAAATTCATACTTTGGATATATGAATCTAAGATGACAATGAAGAATAAGCAATGGAACATAAGAACATTAATATAATTTCATTAAGAACAATTCCTCATCACATGACAAAGTGGGCTCAAATGAGATTTATATTCGTGGTCTACTCTCTCATGATATTAAAAATGAACATACAATGAGTAAGAGAGAAACCGAAGTTCATAATTACAATCCTGAAAGATTTGATCTTGAATGCTTCAATAAATTGGATCTCCTTGGCTTGTTATTTGTAAAGAAAAATATAAAATTTGCTAAAAACGAAAACCCTAGCAGACCTCTTGTTTTCTTTATCATAAATGTATATATATATAGCTACAAGACACTAGAGAAGAGAGAAAAGTCGGGCAAGTGGGGTCTGGCTCACCATACCCCTCACTACGCCCCATGCCAAGGGGCATAGTGGCTTCGATCTTCATTTCTTCTTGTTTTCCTTGTTACTTTGGCTTGTTTTCATCACATTTGAATTTGTAGAACCTAAAAGCAGCATATTGATCAATTAAGTAACAGTTCTAGATGATTTTCAATCAAATAACAATTAAAAGACTCCACAAATCCCCCTAGAATTAAGGTGTTATGACGATTATCAATGATCAATGATTTAGATTATAAACTTAAATGATGAGACTAATATGATGGTGATAATGGTTTGACTGATTATATATTTGTGAGCATTAACTAATCAAAATTCAAAATCCTATTGATTGGAAAAATGCTTTATATGTGATTAAACTATATAAATTTTTTCTTAAGTCAAGCACATACAATTCAAAGTTTAAATTAATAGATGGGCTCTTGAATTATTATGTTTACATTAAGCTTATTCATGCATTTAACCTAGAAATAGAAAACTATCTTTTGCAAGTATCAATATTTTTTTATGATTTTATTTTATGTATAGATGATGCTTGAATGTATTTTTCAAATAGAGCTCCATAGTTATGACATTTGTGTTATTTATTTATATCTATATGGATATGTATAGCAAATACATCAACCATATATTAATAAATATATTATAGGTATTTCTTGTGTGTATGGTTTTATTAATTTATAAATTAATTAATATAAAATAGCTGTTTTTTTTTTTAACCGAGCATAGAATTTATTTTAATTTTCTATTGTTCCTTTCCTTTTCCTTCGACAACATCCATGTTCCAAAGATTGGAACCCAGTGCAAATTCGTGGAAGATTGTGATTGTGATGAAAATTTTATGACACTTTTTCATCGCATTTATTTCTCAGGATACACTCGTCAACATCAACTCCCCATGTGAGTTAATGGAAGGTGAAGCTTGTCTGCTACGAGAGAGCATCCAGATCCTCCCCCCTGTTCTCTAGTTCGACACAGGGGTTTTAAACCCTAACCCTAAACCGAATTTGCAAGGTCTCCTTTCTCATCTAATCTCTCTCTCTCTCTCTTTCTCAAAGATCTCATTTGAGTTTCCAAACCTAATTCTAACCTTAATGTGTGTTTACTTTGCAGGAAGCACTCTTTTAATCTAAGGTATGGTTCTCTTAATTACCCACATTTCGTTTTTTACGGTTTTTGGTTCGGATCATTGGATTCGATTGATTTCGGTACTTGGGTAGTGGAATGTGAAACATAAAAGTATCAATTCGATTTGTGCACTATTAGTTGCTGAGATATTCATAAATTATAGAAGATTGATTAATTCTTTTAGTTATTTATTTTATTTAATTTTGCCCCTTTTCATTAGGGTTTGTGTTTGATATGAAGTCTAGAGCTCCATGTGAACAAATTTAGATTTACTGAAGAAAATGGTATCACTGACAGGTGAAATTAACAATCTAAAATTTTATCCCTTTACTAACGCTGTGATCGGGATGCTGGAAGTCTAAGGACAATGACGGATCGGATGAAGTTCTGGTGATTGGTAGGCTTTCTGGAAAGTGAAATCGGCAGATTTGGACAGAAATTGAATGAAAAATTAGCCCCTTCACTTTCCATCCAAAATTGGGCTAAAATGGGGAGAAATGAAGAAAAATATATTGAAAGGACTAAAATACCCATTCATCTTCTTTCATTAATATGTTTTAGAAAATAATATAGGGATAATTTTGTTAATCACTAACTCTATTTCTCCAATTGTCTTTCCATTTCCTTTGTAACTTATTAAATATAAAATAAAGATTCTACTTTTTTATCATTTTCACTTCCATTATTTTTTTTTTTTCACTTCCACTTCCATCCATTTCCACTGTCACAAAGTTACCAAACACAGCATAGATCAGGTAAAATAAAATAATAATTTCTGTTATTCGAGAACAGGGTCTTAGCCACAAATTCCTTTTTTGCTAATGCATAATAAAATTCCTTGATTATAATCACTGTTGAGATAGTATAACTAGTCTCAACATGCTTTGCTCCTGGTAATGAATGCCTGAATTAGAATTTTTCCTGATAAGTTATGTTTTTTATATTTATGTTATGATCAGGTCCGTTCTTCTGCAGTGCACTGATTTTTGTTTTATTGCACTATTCCTCAGTGGAAGGAGGTATTTTAGTTTATTTTTGGGTAGTCATAAATTTAGTGTAAATTTTTTAAGTAACTTATGAAGAGTTGAAAATGGTCTAAACAGAGATGCTGCATCAGGGCACCGGTGTTGTCCACATTTACTTCATTTTAGATTTGATTGTACTGTCATTATGGTGGTCTAGTCTTGTTTGAGATTTCTGCTTCGTGATTGAGGATTTACAGAGGAATTTTTCTGTGGCAGAATGCTATACTTGGAGAGTAAAAGTTTTGTTTTCTTATCCTTAAGTTAGTGTCAGTGGAGGTTCTTTATTTTTGTTGCGTCTTATCATTGTCTGTATTGCCGTTATCTTACTACACATTGGTAGAGGTGAAAGATTGTTTTTGGTTATCTGCCTTTTGTGTTTGTGGATAATGTAATAGATTTTTCCCGATATGTGAAGGATAAAATGCTGTCTTTTATTTCCCCGCTCCAGAGAATGTCAACTGATAAGGGTGCTGAAAATCCAACTACAGTCGAATCTCAGGAAGCTTTGCAAACATCTTCCTGGTACAGTAATCTTCTGCAACAACTCTCAGTTTATGGTATAGCTGCTGGTTACTGC
>JAMXBD010003800.1:0-101748 GCA_024138025.1 Combretum micranthum
ATCACAATTAGACAAATCATTCAAACAAGTGATTATTCAAGCAATGGTATGCATCAGACAAATGAGCTCAACAAAAACATATGACATCCGGAAATCATATGTGGATGGACTTGCACCCTTCATCCCGGGTTAGCAAATTAACGAATCCTGTGGTACGACGCCGTTTAAGCTCACGGTCAACTGAACAATAATTCGTTTTATGGATCACGATTAACCAACAATTTCGTTTTATGGGTCACAAAAAACCAACAAATGCTAATGCTCCATCCCATCGTGATATGAATGAATCCAATTATAATTGAGGTCCAATATGGATTATTCCAATTCTTTTAGGTGACCAACAATTATTCGCAGACAATCAATATAAATTCTAGCTAAACAAGCAGCAGCTTAACACCCAATTTCGATATTCCTTAAGTTCAACTTCACATATCAATAGCAGACAAGTATAAAATTCCCATATACCCCATCATGCATAATCATTTTTATCTTTGCCTAAACAACTAGTGCCACTATCATTACAATCACAAGCAATAATTGAGAACGGAAGTAATACTCACTCGGCCATGGTTCGCCGATCTTTTAGTAATAGTACTCGAGTGGTAATGTATCGTCTTGCTCGGGATTACCTACAAATTAAGAACAACCTAATAAGAATCTCATCACTAAACTAATTCAAGCTATGCATCTAGACTACACAAAATCGGAATTCTCGCTATTTGCAGAAGCTCCGACTTAAAACGGCCATAACTTGGTCATTTTAACTCGGAATTTCGCAAATTTTATATCGATCTTTATCTAATTCGAAAGATCTATCTATTTCTAGTATTAATTTTAAGTTTTTAAAACATCAAGGTCACGGAACAGTGGGATCAGATCTGTTCTGTAACTTTTCCAATTCCGAAAAATTGTTTCGCATTTGATAAAAATGTTCCTAGTTGATGATTCATGTATAGATGGTATATGAATGAATTCCTAATATGAATATCATGTAATGAGGTCAATATATGCATGGTTTTGATGATCTTTGATTATGAACTCTTATGAACTTCTAATTATTAAGAACTCTATGATGGTCACTCATAAAAGCTATCCTCTCCAACTTTACATTCCCTAGGGTTTTTATGATTTTATTGTTGAAATTTACTTGTTATCTAAATAAAAATGAGTTCCCAATATCTATACTAGTCATGACCTTCATTTATGCATAGAAATTCACATTTTTCATTTGATAATTATGTTTTTAAACAAGCTTTTCATAAAAATCCGAATTTTGGAAATTTCCTTTTCTTGCATTTTCTTTATGAGAAAACTTGTTTAATGCATCAAAAATTGAAGCTTCATTATATCTATTGTCTAAGGACTCCATTTGACTCATAAAACATGCCATCTAAACTTGGATACTAAGTGTTTATGTAGGCATCATCCTAAAATACGAATTTGACTATTAATCACTATATCAATATTTTTCATTCTAACTTCACTGCTTGTTTTACATTTTTCTCATGCCTAAACTCACCTAAGCTTATGAAAATTATTCCTTAAGGGTATCTATTACATATACCTTCCATTTTTTATGAAAAATATGAGTTTTAAAGTGGTTTTGGTGGTTTTTAAAGTAGGGTTCTAAAATCATCCGAATTTCCAACTAAGCATTTCTAACAAAACATTTTCTTTTTCAAATTTCTTACCTTCTATACGTGACGATCTACCATCTAACATATCTATACATAGGCAAGGCTACAATTTTATGATCATCAATGCATGAAAATCAAAATAACCATATGAACATAAATGTAGATGAAGATATGAATGTCTAAACACTAGATCTACTAAATATAATGCATGAATCATGAGTTTCATGGCATGAACATAAATATCTATGCAAGATTCCTACTTTACATGCATGAACATCACATTATCTCATAAAAAACTCCTTTAAACTCTAGATCCACTTCTTGTGATGGCTTGATATTCTTGTACAAGTGTTTTCATGTCCCTAGCATATGCTCATTGGGATTAAATGTGAAAAAACACAAAAATAGCTTTTTCATTACAACATAATGTAGGAATAAGGTTTAGAATCATCACCTAAAGAAGATTGGAAGATGAAATGTGTTGTGAGTGTGAGAAGGGGGGGGGGGGGGGGGGGGGGGGGGGGGGGGGGGGGCGCTCACGGCAAGATAGAGGGAGAGAGGAGAGGGTTTTCACTTTTGTAAAATTTTTTTGAAGAGTGAAAAATGAGGAGAGAGAGAGAGAACATTAGCTTATATATTAAATGGATTAGGGTTTTAATTGAATAAAATGAGTAAAAATAAATCAAATTGAGAGGGAAATGAGGAGGGGGGGGGGGGGGGGGGGGGCCCTGGCCATTGGGGGTGTGTGTGTGTGTGTGTGAAATTTGATAAATTTGTAATTTATGTAATTAAAATGTAATAAATGTAATAATTATTTAGGAAACAAAATTTCTTGGAAAAGAAAATTGTAATGAGTAGTTGTAAGGATGTAAGAATAGGGTATGGATAGTGTGTAGTGTAGGTTGTATTTGTGAATAGTAGACAAGACATCTACTTTACCGGTTGTAATGAAAACATGGGAAAAGGCTATAACTGTAATTTTTATAGCCCGGAAAATTATAAAATTGATATTTTTGGAATCCTTATAAAATTACGGTTTTAATGAATATTCCAAAACATTTTTCTGAATTCGTGGTCTCGGGGCACACTTTTCCATAATTGAGCTCGGGAAGGTCTGGAATTGAAAAATTCCTGAATTTAAAACTTTCAAAGGTCTAAAATATACTTTGGAACAATAATTCATATTCATTTACTTTATAAAACTTCTTTTATTATGAAACCGAAGGAAAGCCGGATTTAGGGTTCCTAAGCTTCTCTCACTAGACTTAAACTGGACTGGATTAGGGTTTCGCTTTTTAACTCCCGGGGTTTTCTTAACTACTGAGAATACCGGGGTTTACAGGTACTTTGGTTTTCCTTCTCCACACCAGTCCATTGAGAGAATAGAATTGTCTGCACTTATCAAAGGTCTAGCATTTTGTAGTACCTATGGCTTCAAACAGGTTTATGTTGAAACTGATTCTAAAGTCATTTCAAAGTAGCTATCCTCTACCAAAGTTAGATGGGACAAGTGGCGTGATATTTCATGGGTAAGGAAACTACTGTAGGATACACACAGCACTCTATCTCATGTATGGAGAGAAGGCAACCACACAGCAAATTGGTTGGCTAAAAAAGCTAGAGACACTCAGGTCGCCTTCTTCTCTTGGAATAACACAATCCTTTAGCTAAATCTGAAATTCATCCTATGGAAAGATAAGTATGGCTTATCTGATTTTTGTATTGCATAACTTTTTATTGTATGTAAGGGAGTAGTACTCCTTGTTTCCACGTTGTTTACTTATTTTGTAAGGGGAATAGTACTCCCTTGTTTATTTTCAATGCATGTCGGTTATATAAGTAAGGGGAGTAGTACTCCCTTATTTATCTTTTTACATGCTCTACAGGTTTTATGTAAAATAGGGGTAAGGCTTTATGTCCCCCCCCTTCCTTGTACTCCTTTTTCATCTAAACCCTAAACCCTAAACCCTATACCCTAACACCCTAAGCCCTAAACCTTAAACCCCGAACCGTGAACCTTGAACCATGAACCCTGAACCGTAAACCATGAATCGTGAACCCTGAACCATGAACCCTGAACCGTAAACCATGAATCGTGAACCCTAAACCGTGAACCGTGAACCATGAACAGTGAATACTGAACCTTAAACCCCAAACCCTAAATCGGATTGATATGGCAAATGAAACTATCTCCTTGGCACCAACGGTGGTAGCGCAAACAAAAGTACAAGAAAATATGATTTCTCCAAGAAGTTTCAAAAAATCATTTGCGGATGTGGTTGGGTCAATTGATAATCATAGAGAGGCACTTCTTGGTCTCAAACATGCCACTTCCCTCAACGGAGAACCAGCTATTATCTTCAACAATGAGGAGCTCGGTAAACTATGCTACCACTTAAATTTGTTCTAATAGGATCATTTTCATATAACTGACCTTCTATGCAAGAAGTTAAAAAGTTCTTTAAAGATAGAAAACTTAAAGGGCATGTGGTCTTTGGACTACTTAATCAAAGGCAAATTCTCATTCGACCAACTTTGCAAGAGGACTACACCCTCATATGGGAAAGATGGGCTTGGACTTTTAATTCCTCCATCATGAGAGTGGTCAAATGGTCTCTAACTTCACGTGCCTAAAAGGAAAGCCCCAGTGCACCGGTTTGGTTAGCTCTCTATAACCTCTTTATTCATTTTTTTTATAACTCAGTGTTGTTTGCTATTGCTTCTATTTTTGGGCATCCTTTAAAAATTGATGAACCCACTGCCAATCTTACTAGACCATCTATTGATAGAATTCTAATAGAAATGGATGTTTCAATTAAGCATAAAGATAAGGTTTGGCTTGGCACTGAAAATAAGGATTTTTTTTAGCATGTAATCTTTGAAAATCTTCCTCATTATTACTCTGGATGTTTCAAAATGGGTCATTCCAAAGATAAATGTCGGCTATCGAAGGAATCTACCTAGAGTAATAATAAGGATAAATCTCATAATGAGGCCGAAAATATCCCCCCAGCTAAACAAGGAAAACTAAAACAAATCTATGTCCCTAAAATAAATCTCAATTGTCAAAATAAAGGCAAGGGCATAGTCTCATCAATAGAAATGGATGCTATAGATCCGTCTAGTCTTGCAGGTCCTTCATTACTTCCAACAAAGACATTAGCTGATCATGGAGACACGAATAGAGAAACCATACCTCCCATATCCAAGGATGTGGAGCTCACTAGTGCTTCTATGGATCAAGTAGCTTTCACAAGAGCAAACTTTGTTAAGATGGGAAATGGCCATCCACCTGCTTCTGAGACATGTGATCCTATGGATATTTATGATCATACAAAGGATCTTCATCAAACCACTAAAGAAGCCCAATATGAGGATATGATCTCCTCAAGAGGTACCGCTATCTCACACTCTCCTTCTCATTTAACTATTTGTGTGTTGAATGCAGAGAATACTCCTCCCAGTTTGATGGTTAGAGGATTTGGTGAGGAATCATTATCTACCCCTAAAGGTCCTAATGAAGGGGAGGAATATGATCCTACAGCACTTGTTTGTAGTAGTCAACATTCCTCTATGGAAACAAATGTCTCAGAGGATAATGATGTTGAAGGGGATGAATCATACTTCGATTCAATCATACTACATAAAGGAAAATCACGTGATGACTCTCATCTACCAATGAACAAAGATAAGTCTCTTGCTGGTGATCTCAGTAGGTCATCAATGTCCCTCCTCTCCATATGTTACACGAGCATGTAGCAATATTTTGTTTGGTGCCTATTACATGGATTCTCCATGAGATCAATATATTGTAATATTAGGGGCATAGTTAATGGTCATTCATTAAATGGGTTAAAAAGTTTAACTAAGCTCCATAAACTTCAATTTATTGTGATAGCCGAACCCATGACTTCTGTGGATAAAATTGGCAATATTGCTAGAAAGTTAAATTATGGATACTTTGCTTCAAATGTTAACTCAAAGATTTGGATCTTCTGGAAAGAGTTCATTGACTCCACTATCATATTTAATCATGAACAATTCATGCATTTACAATGCTCTGGACCCAATGGTCTCGATCCTTTTCATGTTACTGTGGTATATGCAAAGTGCAATAGGTTTCTTAGACAACAACTATGGGATAATCTTAGAAAAATTCATGAGGATATCAAAGATCCATGGCTTGTTGTAGGAGACTTCAATACTATCCTATCACCACATGAAAGGTCTAGAGGTAACTCATACCCTATACAATCTATTCTTGATTTTCAATCTATGTTGCATGATTGTAATCTTTCTTATGCGGGCTATGTTGGGAGTGATTTTACTTGGTCTAATAAAAAAGTTCTTGTCAGGCTTGATAGGGCTTTAATCAATGCTACATGGATTTTTAGGCAAGAACATATCAAGGTCGAACACCTGAACAGTACCTGTTCAGATCATTGCCCCCTCTTTCTTAGCTATGATTTAAAGAAGGATGGAAGATCTTCTAAATTTAAATTTCAAAACATGTGGACTCGACATCCTACTTTTTCTATCAATGGTCGAAGCTTCATGGAGAGGGGAATGCAATGTATTTGGACTCATTAACTTTCAACTCAAACTCATTAGATTAAAACATTCTCTTAAGGCTTGGAATAAAAAGGTTTTTGGAAATATTCATAAAAAGCTTCATGATAAAGAGAATGAAGTATCTTATTTGGAAAGGCTTTTTGAAACCACAAATGATCAAGACACCTATGTCAATCTTCCAATTGCTAGAAAAGAGCTGATGGGATTAATCGATCAGGAAACCATCTTTTGGCAACAAAAATCTAAGGTTAATTGGTTAAAGGACAAGATAGGAATACCAAATATTATCATGCTATAGTTAAGAAAGGAGTCAAAGAAATAGGATATATAAGATAAAAGATCCTGATGGCAACTGGATAGAAGGAGATACTTTAGGTTCCTCTACTTCCAAATTTTTTCAAGATCTCGTGACAAAGGACTTCCAGGTGAAGCATTTTTCTACCAGAGTGGCTGAAAAAGGTAATATCTGCATCAAAAATTCTTATCTCATATCAACTCATCTTTTGAAGAGGTGACAAATATTATCAATGACTTAGCAAATGATTCAGAACTGGACTGGATAGTTTAGAGGTCTGTTTATATAAAACCTGCTGGGACATTATTGGCAAGGATTTTTACAAAGTAATTGAATTTTATGAAGGTTTGCCACTCCCACGGTTTTATACTACTGCATCCATTGTTCTGATTCCTAAAAACAATAACCTACAGACTTGGAACGATTTCAGGCCTATTAGCCTATGTAATATTGCTACAAAATTTTTTTCAAAAATTCTTACCAACAGGCTTGGTGATATCTTCCTAAGGCTATAAGTATAAATCAAACGGGTTTTATTAAGGGTAGAAACATCATTGATAATATTCTTCTAGCCCAGGAGTTGTTATATGATCTAGACTATAAAATCAAGGAAGGGAACTAGTCATGAAATTGGACATGAAAAAACCTATGATAGGCTTGATTGGGTGTTTCTCTTTTCTATGCTTGATAGTTGGGTTTTCACTGGAAATTTTCCTACATGGTGAAAAGAATTATGTGTAATAGCTAGTTCTTTGTCATTGTTAATGGCGAAGGCTCGGGCTTTTTCAATTATTCTAAGGGCCTTCAACAGGGGGGCCCCCTATCTCCTACCCTTTTCATTATAGCTTCAGAATATCTGTCTCAAGGTTTAAACCACTTGTTCTCCACTTACCCTTCGATTAGATATAAAACTAGTGCACCCACTTAGATTTCTCACCTTTTGATTTGCTGATGGTTGTATTCTTTTTATAAACGGTGAAAAATCCTCAGTGAAACGTGTCCTTGATTTTCTATCTATGTATGAATCTTTATCAGGCCAAAAAATTAACTACCAAAAGAGCTCCATAGTCTTTCCTAGGAAATTTAAATCCTTTAGGAACCGGCCCATTAAACTCTTGACTAGTATGAAGGATCAAAATTTACCCATAAACTATTTAGGGTCTCCTCTCTCTCTGGATGGCGTGATCACCAAAGCTTCAATGATTTATTCCAAAAAGTATCACAACGACTTCAAAACTGGGCAAGCCTATGGCTCTCAAGTGGGGGTAAAATCGTTCTCATCAATAGTGTTTTATCCTCTCTTCCCCTCTATCTTTTTCAATCTGTTCAACCACCTAAGTGGGTGATTAAAAAACTTAAGAGCATGTTTGCCAATTTTTTCTAGGGGACTCCTCTTCCTCTAAGGCCACTCATTGGTCCTCTTAGGCTAAATTATCTCTTCTTGTTGAAGATGGTAGTGCTGGGTTTCACTCTTTATCCGATGTCTCCACATCCTTTAAAATCAAGTTATGGTGGTGCTTTCGTATTGAATCTTCTCTTTTGTCCCATTTTCTACACTCAAAATACTTAAAGAACCTACATCCTGCCCAAGCATCCATAGCCCACAGTTCTCCCCTCTTTGGAAGAGATTTCTTAGGGCTAGGAATTTAGCTGAGCCTTTTATTTTCTTTGGTCTGGGAAAGGGTGACATCAATTTATGGTATGATTTCTGGCTCCACTCAGGATGTCTAGCCAATCATACTTCTGTTCAGGCTCTTAGGTTACTAGTTAAGGATTTATGGCAAGGAGATGCTTAGGATGTTGATCATCTCATCCATTTGGTCCCTATCCACCTTGTTAAAGAAATTCTTGCCTTACATTTAGAACCTTCAAACCCTGACATATTGCTGTGAGCTTTCTATTAATGGATCTTTTCTGTTGCTAGCACTTTTAATCATTTTAGATCAAAGCTCCAGCAAATGACACTTTTTGTACTATCTGGTCTAATTTTATTCCTTTAAAAGTGTCCTTCATCTTACGTGCTATTAAATCCTTTATTCACACTGACGACACACAATCTAGTTGGGGCCTCAACCTTACTTCAAGATGTTATCAATGCCTAAATAACTGTGAATCAGCTGGGCACATTTTTTTTCACTTGTCAATATGCTTTAGATGATTGGAAGGCTATTACTTCTCCCTTTGGTATCATTAACCTTCCTAATACTATATCCATACATGTCATGCTGAAATTCTGGAAAAGTAAAACTGGAAACATCAAAAACCATGTTAGGAGTTTTGTACCTATTATTGTCATATGGCATCTGTGGATTGAAAGAAATAACAGGAAGCATAGAAACACATCCCGCCCCTCCAAGTTTCCTGTCTTACAGGTGATTGATGAGCTTAGAAATTTAGGAAGGGCTAACCCGTTATCACAAAAACAAGTCCAAGGAGATGAGGATCTCTTCAAGACTTGGATTAAGCCTCCTAAAAGGAAACACATCCATTCAATATCCTGGGTTAGTCCTCCAAGTGGTAGATGTAAACTCAACGTTGATGGAAGTTTAATGAATGGTGTAAGTGGTGGAGGTAGAATACTTAGGGATGAAAATGGTAATGTTATATGGTACATTGGTTTTCCTTCTCCATGCCAGTCCATTGTGAGTATAGAATTGTCTGCATTTATCAAAGGGGCTATCCTCCACCAAAGTTAGATGGGACAAGTGGCATCATATTTCATGGTAAAGGAAACCGCTACAGGATACACACAGCACTTTATCTCATGTATGGAGAGAAGGTAACCATGCAACAGATTGGTTAGCTAAAAAAGCTAGAGACACTCATGTCACCTTCTTCTCTTGGAATAAGCTAAACCTAGAGCCAAATTTGAAATTCATTCTTTGAAAAGATAAATATGGCTTATCTGATTTTCGTATTGTATAACTTTTTTGTTGTATGTAAGCAAGTAGTACTCCTTGTTTCCAAGTTGTTTAATTATTTTGTAAGGGCAGTAGTACTCCCTTGTTTATTTTCCATGCATGTCGGCTATATATGTAAGGGGATCAGTACTCCATTATTTATCCTTTTACATGCTCTACAGGTTTCATGTAAAATAGGGGTAAGGCTTTATGTCCCCCCGTTACAAAATCCCAAACCCCAAACCCCAAACCCTAAACCCTAAAACCTTAAAACCCTTAACCCTAAACCCTAGTAAGGATTTTTCTTACTGTTTTTCCTCTAAACTAAAGACAATCTCTTTTGTAATTGCTAAAATAGTGTAAGAAGTGACAAATGCTACCTATAGGACCATTTGATAGCTTAGGTTAAAGCTAGGTTGGTGCTGCGGAATATTAACATTGTGACAAAATGCAAAACTTCTTTATACTTCTTGATTTGAATGGATTTAGTGGAACAAACTAGTAAAGACAACCAAGACCCCAATGTAGAGCTGGAAGAGTTGACTAGCACACAAAGCGGAACCACTATACATCTCGAACAATCTCTTCTCTCTCTCTTGTATTTATTTATTTCGTTACTACCGTGCATTACTTTGCTCTTGAATCCGAAATAATATAATTTAAAGTATTTTAGCTTAATTGATTGTTGAAAAAAATATCTAAGATAACATTACTCGACTATATCAAATGTTAACATATCAAGAGGAATAATCAAAGAATTTTTAGTAAATGCTTTAAACACGTTTCACAACCTGTTTCAAAAGTAAGCTTTAGATTGGTTTTTACAAAAAGTTTTTTGAGATAACCAATACCAATTCATTCCCCCCATCCCTCTTTTGGCTATTAACTTATTGAAGTAACATAGAGTCACCAATGGAAACCCCTTTTTTCTTAAGGGACATCCCCATAGGTGTCATAAAGTAATTTCAATTGAAATTACATGTTTTAGGCCACAAAAAGTCCATTAATCGAGTTTTGCAAAAAAAAAAAAAATTGTTGATTTTGGTAGACAATTGGACATAAATTTCAAGCTTCCAAAGTAATCCATTTAAAATCACTTTGTGTCTTACATGGACATCGGCATAAGTGTAATAAAGTGATTTTAGTACAAAATTACACATTAGGACTGAAAAACATCTGGCTATCTAGTTTTTGCTAAAAATAACTTATTTGAATAGACTATAGTTCATTGATTTTGATCATCCAAGGTCACCTATTGAAAATCCCCAAAGACATCCACACAAGTGTCATAAATCCTTTTTTCTCTTAATTTGTGTATTCTATGCCTCAATAGGTACACTAATCTAGTTTTTACTCAAAATGACCTATATAGGTTGATCCTCAACCAAGGGAATTGAGCTTGCATGACTACCCATTGAAAATCTTATTTTTCTCTTGATAGGACATTCATAGAGGTAACACAAAATGATTTCAATGGAAAATTATGTGTTTTAGGCCATAAAAAGTCTACCAATCAAGTTTTTACCAAAAATGGCCGATTTTAGTAGACAATAGATGATGAATATTAAGTTTCCAGAATGAACCATTGAGAATCCCTTTGTTTCTTGCGTAGATGATAAGTGATAGTTACTCTGTTCAAACCAGGAGAACTTGCATCTGAATTGATTGATTATTATATGAATTTCCATAATTGTGCTATTATTGTTTAAATATTGTTTTTCAGCTCCATTAAACATAAAAGGAAGAAATAAAATGATTTGATCAAATTTGGAGCAAAAACAACAAAGATAAATGTTGAAAAAGACAATCGCAATACCCTTAATTTCAATCGAGGGTAAGAAAGCAAGGAAAAACTCTATACCATGCCTATGATGTCATGCCCTGACGGATACCCTAAACGTAGCAGTTCGCCATATATATTATCAAGGCTTAAGAATGACTACCTTAGTTTATGCGAAAGTCTTGGTATTACATGTAGGGCATCTAACACAGTAATAGGAGCCGCTTTTGGGAGAGTGTGGTCAAAGTAAGTAATAATAAAGGCCTATTACATGATTCTTAGAGGCATACCCAATGATCGAAATAACTAATATTCTTTAAGATAATTTAAAATACTACATCAAAAGATTTTAAAGATATTCTAATCTAACACTTCAAGTAGATTTCCTTCAAAAGCTCCAAAAGAAAACTTACATGGACGAGAGGAGACCTCGAGTACAAAAACAGGTGTTCCTGTTAATACAAATATCTATAGGAGCATAAGCTTTTGAGCTTATTGAGTATAATCCCAGTAATCATGCTTTAAACAAAATAACAACCAAGTTTATTAGACAAGCAAATGTAATGCAACAAACATATGGGCATACAAAACATATGATTTTTCCGGAATCATATGTTGAATGAATTACGCCATTCATTTGAGGTTAGGTATTTCGGCCCATTATGGCCACTGCTTATTTTAAAAACTATTTTTATAGATCTTACTGGTCCTATTGCCATAAAATAAAATGTAGTTATTACCGACTCCTACTAGCCATCGATTTATGTAGTTTTTACCAGCTCTTACTCGTCACATACATAATACACCGGTTATGCCTACCACCACTATCATACACTTATCCCATCAATTGTATAATAGCGAATGCAATCCGACTCAACATATGTAGTGCATGTATCAACTTTTATTTAAAGCCTAGCAGTTATATTTTAATTTCTTACAAGTGGTCAACCAATTTCAAACACTTCAACATGATAATAAACATAGAATTTATTACAAGCATTTCATGCTTCGATATACTTAATATTCTTTCAGCATGTTATCACACATCTTCAATTTTATCTTTTCTTAACTCTAATGCAACTAAATTTACAAGCACAAACATCAGCATGAAAAATAAGAGAAGTAGACTCACTCGGTCATGATGATACTTCTTTCTTATGGATGAGTCGATCGGTCAATCCATTAATCAAAGTAATCCTCCGGGTATGGATACTCTTCTTCGAGATTACCTAATCAAGAAGAATATCCATAATGAGTTTTCTTGTTGATTCTATTGTACTTATGAAAACTATGTCATAAGATCGTCAAAATTCGTATAGAAGATAATTCCAACTTAAAACGGCCATAACTTGATCATTTTAACTCAGAATTGTGCATATAATATATCGTTTTCTACCTATTTGAAAAGATCTATCAATATCTAAAACTATTTTCATCAAACTAAGTCATTTGAGCTTCAAAAAAATGGTGATCAAATTCACCAAGAATTTTCTTGTTTGCAAAACTTAATTTTGTAAGCTTTTATTTATCTACAAATACTTGCATAAAAAATATAGATATTATAATGGTTGGAAAAAATGTTTATATATTATATTGAATCATATCAAATGAATGAATTTAATGAAGTTGTCTCAACCATGAATTTTTGTAAAAGTAAAGTTTTCTAGAATTTGGAAAAGCAAAACTTTTGAAAATTTATATTTAGCTTGTTAGAAAATTCTTAAGTTATTTTAAGTAAGTATTTTCTCCTTCTTAATTCCATTTCCTTAGTCTTTTAAATTTCAAAAGAATGATTTTTATTTTTTTTCTAAGTTTCTTATATCTTCATTTCTAGGGATTGGGAGGGTAGTTTCTAAATACCAGAGCAATTAAAATCTATCAAACTTTATACTTTCTTAACTTTTCTTAAAGTTTATTTCATTTAATTAAAAATGATTTCTTAAGTTGTTTATTAATTCTATTCCTTAAGATCATTTTATTCTTATGAAATAAATTTTCTTGGTGTTTTGTCAAACTAATATATTCCTTAATATTCTAAAGTATTGGTGGAAAAATGAAGTTTAGTAAAACTTTTGTAGAACAATAATTTGAAATTTTAATTTTTAAAGAAAACATTTCTGTTTTATGATTTTGTAAGTATATGTATGTATTATCTAAAAATTTCTATGTTCTTTGGTTACTAAAATTTATGATAAACTCCTCTAGATTTTTAGAAAAGATTTGGTAAGATAGATTCCTAAGTTTTTATGAAAAATCATTTCTTTAATGACAAAATTTATCTTGGAAAAGAATTTCCATCTTTTTATTTAAGAAAATTTTTCCTTCTTTATCTTGTTGAGACAAAAATCAATATGTTTATGCATGATCATGAATATGAAATCATGAAATTATGAAAACATAAGAAAGACATAATAAGTAATATAATAAGCAAGCTAATAGAAATATATTAAGTATTGGGAACCTTAACTTCATCAAGGTATCTCAGGACTAAGAATGGACTAGTCCCAAAAGAAATAAGGAAGAGAAAGCAAATATTTTTTTGACTTGATGAGGACAAGTCTAGGACTAGAGACTAGTCTTAAAATAACTTGAAATAATAAATAAATTGCATAACTTGGAAGTAAATAAATAACATTGAGCTTATATGCTCTAAAGATTATATATAAGTACTTAATTATATCTAGTTACATATATATAAGAAGTTAACATAATAGCAACAATAATATGAGCAAAGTAAAATAACAACATAAAAATACGTAAATACATATTCATGAACAAGAATAATACATGAACATAGTGTAGCTTTCATAACATTAAGTTTAGGAAATCTACACCATGGTCATGTAAAGTTACATGACATGGTAAAAGAGATTTGAGGAGATTTCTTACCTAAAGTAAAAATGGTAGTAGTGTCTGTATAAGTAGAAGAGAGTTTTGAGAAGAAATTTTGGGAGTGTTTGAGAGGAAATTTAGAGGGAATTTTATAGAGTAATTTTGTGGGTAGTAGATTTGTGAATGAAGTGAAAGAGCGGGGGTGGGGGTATTTATAGAAAATGAGGAGTGATTTTAAGTAATTTGATATTAAAGAAAAATTGAAAAAAAATAACAGAAGAAAGGGAGAACGGGGAGGGGGGGCATCGGCCATGAGGAAAAGAAAGGGGGAGAGATTTATTTTTTTTATAATTTTGTATATTGAAAGAAATAATATTAAGGTATATGTGATATAAGTTATGAAAAAGAGAAAAAGTAAAGATAATAGGTGTATGGAGTGTAAGAGTAGGTGTTAGAAAAAGTAGAGTTAAATGAATAGTGTAGAATAGTAATGAATAGTATAATGTAAAGTAGATATGACTAGTAAAATGTCGGTAGTAAGAAAATATGTGTATAATTACGATATCTATTATTTTTAGTTACTGAAAAATTACGAAACTGATATTTTTGAAATCCTTGTATTAAATTGGTCATAATGGTGTTATCGGAATATTTTTACTATTTTGAGCTCCGAGACACGCTTTTTGAGAACTGATCCCATTTGAATCCGAAGGATACTCGAAATTCGCGAATCTAATATTTTTACGTTTTCTGGAATTATTATGAACTATTATCACTAATTATTTCAACTTCGTTTTCTGGGGCTAAAGAATACGGGAATGCTGTATCTAAATTTTAGGGTTTGTACTAGTCTTTCGTTAACCTCCAAGGTTTCCGATTGACTTTTAATTCTAAAATTAAGCTTAAAATAATCGAAATTTCAAGGGTTTACACTATACCTATGATTGAAGCTAGTGCAATTCGTGATTCCAAGTTGAAGGTCACATAGGGTCTATGGCAACCAAGAATCAAGGTAATGATTTAACCCTTGAATCTACCCTGACTTAAATTACCGCATACACATGACATTTTGTACAAAAGTTGTTATAAAATAATATGCCACATTAGTGAATAAAATCATCACAATTTCTATGACTAATGCATAAAAAAATATGCTGAGACATTGTAACAGTATTTTACCATGGTGTAACAAATTACTAACATTGAATAGGAATGAGAATTTCTAAGGAGAGATTTTAGAACAGCCATAATCCACTTAAATAGAAAGGCTTATAATCACTACCGATGGTCATCCCCTTGAGTTAAGAAAGAAAGGCTTGTTGGTGTATCTAAATTGGATGTTGTCACATCCCTAACTAAGTAGAGGCCTTATCTAAAAAGATTGAAGGATTTATTTATACTAGATGGTTGTTGGTTGTAAAATTTTGATGGTGTTATACATGAAAATGTAGAGTATGTTAGGGATTGCAATGGTTTTATGAATGATCCATTTAGTAATACTTACAACTCTGGTTGGAGGAACTACCCAAATTTCAAGTGGACCAACAACAACAATTTTCAAAATCCTAATATTCCTCCACCTAGTTTTTAAAAACCACAAAAATCAGAGTCAAGGATTAAATGAGTCTCTCGGAAAGCAAAGTGCTTTGGAGAAGCTAATTCCCCAATTAATCAAGGCTTCTGAGGTTAACCAGTAAAGAATTGACATAACATTGAGAAATCATTCTACTACTATCCACAATTTAGAGACATAATTAGGCCAAATTTCTAAACTCCTACCTAAAAGGCAATAAGGAAGTTTACTACACTAAAGCTAACCATAGAGACCAAGTCAAGAGTTGAGTTATGATGATTACTCTTATGTCAAAAGACCTTTGTTTTGTTTTGTTTTGTTTTTGTTTTTGTTTTTCTATTTTGAGGAAAAATGTTTGCTAGTTGGTTTTTTGTTTTTAAGAATTTAGGTTGTAAATATTTTGGAAACCAAGTTTTTATGATGTTGTGATGCTAGATGTTATTGAATAAATATGAATGATGATGATGATCGAGCTTTAATGAATGAGTCAATGCAATTTTGAATGAAATTTTTGTTAAGTGTTAAATGCAATATAATTCATGCTTGTGGATAATCCTTGCCATTCAATCTATGCATAATAGATGTTTTTAAGTACTTTAGCCTACTTGATAAGGTTGACTGCAATTAGACTTGTGATTAAAATCGTGCTTTATATCGTGCCTATGATTAGGTAATCTTGATGTTATTTACATTGTTGTGTATTGATCAGTTTCAATTGCGCTTTCAATCGAGCCTATGGTTGTGTTGAACTTAACATGTTATTCCATCTCACGGATTTAACCATGCAATCATTTGTACCTGCGATTGACTTTTTAAGCTAACATTTTTCTTGTAGATTTAAATTGTGATCAATCATTGTTAGGGTAAAACTAAAATTTTTGTGTAAATGCAACCGTTGTAGCAGTCACACTCGCAATTTACACTAAAAGTGGGTTAATATAAATAACGCAATCATTGTTCTTTTCTTCTCATTCGCATTCTATTTGAAATGAACAAATACCCGTTTAGTCTCGCATAAACCTTGACATACACATACGCCTACTCAAATTTTGCATTACACTTGAAATGTTCCATTAACGTTGCATTCATCATAGAGGTAAACTTCCTAACTAATTCTTTTTTGTGAATTCTTCTGCAATTCCATGTATATCATATCAAGGTTTCTCAAAGTTTTTAAGGTTTAGTGAATGATGAATGTAATGCAATGTGATCTTGTTCTTGATATGATTTGACTTTCAAGTTATATTGATCATGAATTTGAACAATGTACATCACCAAAAACCTTAAAATTCTAATTAAAATGAGAAGTTGAGAAGTCATGTTAGAAGTTTTTAAATTGAACTTTTGCTAGAATCTAACAGTAATTATGAATTTTATATGCTTATTTAACTAACCAAATTAAGTTAATTTTAAAACTTCATTTAAAAACATGATTTAGGTCATGTTGTTTAAAGCTTGAAATTTTGTTGAGCTAAAAAGAAGATATAGGGCTTTCATTGAATTTGAGCTGAAGTTGTTTGAATGGGGCTATTATTATGCATTTGTTGTTTATGAAATGAAGTACATGGTTGTTTGGAGTGATTTTTATTTGATGAATCAGTTAGAAATCAAAGTGGGAATGAATAGGACAATGTTAATATGGATGTGGTTTGTCAATTGTGCTAATTTTTTGCTCTCTGAATGATGCTATTGAGCTTAATCAATTGTGCTTAAATTGTTAGCTAATTTTGTTGTGCTTATTTTGGTACCAAAAATACACAAACTACTGGAAAAAAAAAAAAAAAAGAAACAACCTTCCAAAAGGCTAGAACTGATTCCAGACCTTCATCACCATCCACTCTACAACCAACAACACAAGTAAGTACTTCCTTACTACCACATCTAAACTCAAAGGATAGCTATAAATTGTTCTTAATGTGGTATTATATTGGGAAGTAGTGAGAAGTTATGCATTGGAGCAAGCCTTTAAGAGGCACGTGACTAATGGAGCTTAGGAAAGGCTATTTAATGTAAATGAAGATGTGTTTAGAGAAGTGACCGTAGCATTTTTGGCAAGTTTTAAAACTAGGCACTTCATGCCATATCTGGAAGATACCTTGAGTTTCTTTGCCTTTAGGAAATATAGAAGTGTGTCTGTGAGGCAGTTTATTCCTCTAAATTTGTATGAGAATGAAGATGACATATATTATAAGGAGTTTAAGGACTTACCTATCAAAATTCCAAATGAAGTAAAAGATTTTTTGAAAGAAATTCTTAATGAGGATGCATTTCCTTACTCAAACACTAAGGGATCAACATTCAAGCTTCGAAGTGTTAAAATATTACATTACATGCTAGTAAGGTCTATTCATTCAAGACTTGATAGTGTCAATACTATATCCTGGACTAACCTTGCTTCTTTATACAGTATGGTGGAGAGATTTAGGATGAATGTTGGTTTGCTCACTATATGGGCTATTAGGTATCAAGCCTCTAAGCAAGGGAAATGTGTATTTATTAGTGGATTAATCACTAGGGCATTAGAAAATTTAGGTTTTTAGCCGTCAATGAATGGTCCAACTGACAAAGTTTATTCATCAAGAAAGTTGGATCACTCAGTCTCTAGAGTATAGGAGTATCAACAAGTTCAAGACCCTAACATAGATGTGGAAGCTTCTAGTGTTGAAACTGAGGTCAAACTACCCCCACCTTAGTACTTTGCTATTAACATCAATAAGTTAAAAAAGGAAATGAAGGACATCAAAACTGAGTTAGCTAAATTCAAAGGGGAGATCAACAAGAAATTGATGTTTCCTTCATAAAAATGGGAATCACGATGAAAGAGAGGTGGAAGTCATTCTCCTCAAATATTGGTGATGCTGACATGCCTGATTATTTTAGGGACATTCCATCACCTTCTATGCATAAGAGCTCCCACTAGTGTAACATCCCTTGTTAAAAATAGACTTACACGTTTACCTACCCAATTTACTTAAGACCCTTCTCCCCTATCTCCTAAAAACACTAACCAATACACCACATACTCCCAGTTCCATTACCTAGATAAGTATCACTCCTACCACCTCAATCACCAATCAAAGCTCATGTCCCTCTATCACCTATAGAAACATAACCAATTGAAACATAACAAGAAGAAGAAAGACCTATTTGTTCATATGAACCACCACAACAATAACCTATTGAGCCCCAGCATGTTAAGGACAAACTTATGTCCTATATTCAGTCACTACCAAGGAGATTCATAAGGACGAAGGTTCCTATGAGAAGAAAAAAGACTATACAAGATGACGATACTGATAATGATGCTCCAAATGCTAGTGGTGGTGTTGAGATTGCTAATATTGGTGATGATGAAACAAATGATGCTTAAGGTGCTTTACATGTAGAAACCCATGTTCAAACTATTCCATAAATCCCTTAAGCTCAAGAGTAAAATGAAAAAGAAGATAGTTTTGATCTAGAAATGGATGAAACTCACAATGAGTTGAGGCGGGAAGACCAAGGTATACAAGTTAAGTAAGTGGAACCTAAACAAGAAGAATATCACTATTAACCTCCAACTAAAAAAGATATAAATTTTAGACCTTTGTTTAGAGAAGGAGGATTAATTGCTAATCCCATAATCGATGATATTCTTGATAATCTTACAGAAGGAATTATGGGACTCTCCCCAACATTACAAAGAGTACATAGAGAAAGAATGAGAATGAAAATGACAAAGAATTTTATCAAGCTCACCATAAAACAAATAGAACAAATGATTGCATAAGCCATTCATTAGGCTTTCATGTAGATACTTGAAGATATGGCTAATGAAGTTATCACTAATGATGATGATGATGAGTTCGCACTTGATTTTATAGCAAAAGAAGTAGAAGAGACTAAAAGATAATAGAAGAAAAAAAACGAAAAAGAAAAGCTGAGGAAGAGGCCAAACAATAAGTAGAAATGCTTAGAAAGGACTTGGCTGAGATAGGGAAAGAAGAAGCTATGGAAGAAAGGAAGAGAAGAGATGTAAGTCCCGGAAAATTTCAATAAATAATTCCAAAATGAACTTCAAAAATAAACCCTAAATATCACTTTAAATTAAAACCGAGCTTCGACTAGTCCTAAATCATGAACGAATCCAGAAATTTCTTAATTTTGAGAAAATAAGCATCCTTAAAAATAAAATAAAAACTCAACAGTCTTCAAATTCAAAACCAATATGTATGACAAATTCTATACGTAACTATGACTTCTAAAATCAAGTAATATAAAGCCTAAAAACAAATTATTAAAAAGTAAATAATGATTAACCTTCGGAAATAAAACCCAATTCAATAATTCCGAAAACATTAAGAGATATTAAGTAATTACAAATATAAAATTTAAAATAAATTTCTCAAATTAAATATGTTGTATAAACATAAAATATCAGTTTCCAAATTGGCAAAAATCTAAACTAGAGAATCACCTGGAAACCCTAAGTGGAATACAGTAGTTTAAGTCCGGCAATCCCGCGTCCTTAACCCTAGAGGCCAAGGTGTAGTTTAAGTGTGTAGAATAGCTTGTAGTAATTAAGGTCGCTTAAAAATATTAGATTGATAAATTTTTGACCTATTTCGAACTGTTCGGATACAGACTTTGAAAAACGTGTCCTGGGCTCGAGATATAAAATATATCATTAATACGTTAGACTTGTATTTTCATAAGGATTTCTAAAATATTAGTTTTATAATTTTTCGATAACCAGAAATATCTTATTTTTCGATTACATTCGTATTTATTACTACCGGTAATTAACTAGTTTTTTAGCACTATTCACTACTATTCATTATACATTTTTATTATTCTTGTAAACCCTTTATTTTTAGAAAAATATTTTATATGTCATAGAAAATTCCTTTTTTCTAAAATTTAGTTAGTTTCGGCTTTTTACGGGATTTGTTTCTATTTAAGACCGATAATAAAATAAAATAAATTAATTTAATAATTTTAAAATATTTGAAAAATATTTTTATTTTCATAAAATAAATGTTTAGAATTTTTCGGATTATAAAAATATCAATTATAGCTCATATTCGCGTATTTTGATCATACCGATAACATATTTATTGAAATACTAAAATAATTCAATTAATTATTTAATTTTATTTATGAAAATTCTGCCACTACTTTAAAAATATTTTTCTTAATTTTATTTTATATATTTTCCCAATAAAAAGTACTTTTTCAACCCATACTTCAAGTACACTTCATTTGTCACTTCTACACATTATTCAAGTTTTTTTTCTCTCTTTTTTTACACTCTATTCCCATGCTTGGATAGCTGACCATACTCTCCCAAAACAGCCACTTTTCTTTAAATTTAATAATTTATTTAATGATTTAAAGTCCCATTTAGTTAGCACATTAAATGACACAAGTTATACTTTCAAAAATTTAAGTTACAAATTAACTCCCTCTCTCTTTCTCCTCTTACAATTCACATGAAACCTCTCCCCATTTCTACCCCTTGTTTTATTTTTCTTTTCCCATTTATTTCACCCTCATTTAATGCATTTCTTTCTCTATTTAATGCCTTTTACTTATACACTTTCTCTCTTTGCAAACCTTACCTCGTTTACTCTCTTTATTCCTCTCTTTCCTTTGTTCTTGCAAGAGAACACAAGCTGCCCCTATCTAAAAAAATCACTTCCACACTCTATTCTTGAAGATTCTCTAAGTATACCTTTTTCTTAAGCTTCCATAGATGATATATGTAAGGTATAGCGAGAGTTTCATGCATCAAATGACCTTCCATAAGCTTAAAAAGCTAAGGGTGATGATGGCAAAATGAAAACTCCTTTCTCCATGATTATTCTCTTGCATTATTATTATTTTCTTGCTAAAAGTAGTTATATTTTTAGTTCTAACTTTTTTTGTAATTTTGATTATGTTTATGTTTTAGATCTTGTTATTTGAGTTATTTTGCTATTATTTTGTTTTATTCTCAAGATATGTTGTTATTGCTAATGATTTGTGCATATACTCATCATTCCCATAACCATCATAGTGTTCATGCATTTATAACTAGTATAGTAAACTAGATCTAGTTGTTTTGAGTTCATAAATGCATTAAACTTTTGTTTTATGTTCATAAATAACTTCTAGTAGCATGATGATAGTAGGAAAGTTTTAAAAAGCTCAAGATCTATTTTATTTTCAACAAAAATTATTTTTGAAAATTAGGATAAAAAAGGAACCATATTTAGAAAAAGTTATTTTTCAACTTCAAAATGTGTATTTTTCATTTAATAAAGGGCTTAGGGAAGAGATAACATGAATGAATGATTTTGATGAGTAAAGTTTAGATCTATGAGTTTATAGTTACTACTATGGATTTTTTTATATTTATGTTCATAAAAAGTATAGATCTTGATTTTGAATTAAACAAAAAATGATGAAATTCGTATCTAGGCAAGACCAATTTTAAAAACCACTTTCCAAGTGTCAAAATGGAATTTTTACTTGAGATAATGAAGGCTTGAATATATATCATCAAGACTTCATTTTACATGTTTCAAAGATGATTTTCAAAGATTATTTCTCATAACAAAACTCTATTTTCGGATTTAGGCCAAGGCATAGTTTAAAAACATGTTTTCCAACTTAAAGTGAAGTTTTTATTCAGATATGGAAGGCTCTTAAGGTAGGATATGTAAGGAATGGATTTTCATAAGTTTAGATAGATTTTATCAAAAGATATGTCCAAAAATAAATTTAGTAAATTCGGATCTCAACCAAGACCAATTTTGGAAACCCATTTTGCAACTCCAAAACAATATTTTTTTTAAAAAATGGAAATCTTAAGGGGTAGATTTGACTAGGAAATGGTTTTTGAAAGACTAAATGAGTTTTACAAAGAAAACAAACTCAAATGAATATTCAAAATTCGGATTTGAAAATAGCCACCATTTAAACACCTATTTCCAAATGCCAAAATGATAATTTTAATAGGAAAATGGAAGTCCTAGGGAGTATATGTAACAAAGACCAAGTTTTGACAAAGATAAGGGAGGTTTATCAAAATATAATCTTAGAACAACAAATGGTTTTTCAAGAATACGTTAAACAATATTTCATTCTTTAAAATTTTGTAAAATTCGTACTTAGGCAAACCATCTATATAAACATCTATTTTTCTAACCCAAAATGAAGGTTTTTATTTAAATAATGAAGGTGATGGTTATATAGGTCATCAAAGTTGAGTTTTGATAAAAGCAAGTATGATTCTACAAGACCAAAAACTATTTTTCTTAAGTCTAGTAAAATCCAAAGTTTTGCAAAGTAAAAGTTTAAAAAAAAAAAAAAGAATTCTTGGTACTATATGTATACATATAGATAGATCATCTCATAACCTTCATAACAATAGCTTGTAGGTAATACATATATACATGATGCATTTGTAGAAATGAAGTAGGAAAATTTGAGTTGCTTGTCCTTTTGAGAAATTCGTAATAATGGAGTAATGGCATGAAAACTCTTACTTTCCAAACTCAAAATAGAAGTTTTATTAAAGAAATGAAGTCCTTAGTGGCTAGGTATAGTTGAGCCTTAATTTTCTAAGTATCAAATGATTTTTACTTAAATGAATCACCACAAAAACAATTTTTACAAAATTCGGATTTTGAGATGAACCATATTTGAAAACATGTTTAAGTATAAAATGGGAATTTTTATGTAGAAATGAAGGTTATAAGTAATAGATATAATGAAGACTCAATTTTAACAAGGATAATTATATTTTCTTAAGAAATTAATCCAAAACAAATGGAAATGATCAAGGTTAGAAAACTAGTTTTCTTAAAAATAAATAGCTACGGAATCTTACAAATAAAAAGTTTCTAAATCTCCTTTTAGAAAATATTTAAAATCATGCATACACCAAGCTCATAACATGCCATTCATGATAGGAAATCATCAACATTGCATGTATAGTTGATTTATATAATAGGAACATTACAAACATTTATAAAACTATTTTTGGGAATTGGAATTTGCTACTGTTCTAATCTGATCAAATATTTTCGAGACTTCAAAGTTTTCAAAACTTAAATTTAATATTAGAAATAGGTAGATCTTTCAAAGAAAATAGAATCGATATATAATTTGCTAAATTCCGAGTTAAAACGACCAAGTTATGGCTGTTTTAAGTTGGAATTCCTGCTTAGGATGAGAATTACGAATTTGATTGTTTGTATGAGATAGAATGGATTAGTTTTGAGTAGAAATACTCCTTTTAGGTAACCCCGAAATCGACGATTCCCTACTACCGGATTACTTTTACTAAGAGACCGGTGATCCAATGGCTGAGTGAGTTTTCTTTCTTATTTTGTTACCTTACTTGTGCTTGTAACTAGTTGCATTAGAATTAGAAAAAGATAAAATTGAAATGAATTGTGATATAATCTTGGTTTAACAAATGATAAGTATATCGAGGCGGGATTTGTTGTAAGATCATTGTATGAGTTAGCATAGACTTGAAATGTTTGAAATTATCTATGATCGCTCTTAACCTACATAATTAACATGCCACGATTATATGAATAAATTGTGCATGCATATCACATATTGAGTCACATTGCATAGGCTAATATACCTTTAGTGGGACAAAAGTATATTAATGGATGGCGAGTGGGCCAATGTTAACATTAAGAATACGAAATCGCTTAAGTTAACGGTAGTGGTGTAGCCACTTGAATCAACTATATAAAACAACAAGAGAAAGAGATTAGGATTATGGTTGCATGACTTATGTACCACCCCACAAAAGATTGGAATTATGGTTGCATGTCTTATGGACCATCCTAACCTCGAATGGAGGGCGTAAATCCATTTACATATGGCTACCAGAAAGTCATATGCTTGTCTGCTCATGTGTTTGTTCATGCATAGCATATGGATGAATTATAACTTGCTTGTTATGGTACGAAATTAAGGGAACTCTCACTAAGCTAGTGTAGCTTATGCCCCGATAGATGTTTGAATAAACAGGTTGACGGGAGAATACTACTTGGGGACCGAGATGGTTGGAGTCGAATATAACTTCGCGATTTCGGCAGGAAGCAAGAATGCTTGAAGATATTAGCTGGGTGTTATGAATTGTCTTGTAATAGTTTGTGTAGTGAAATCTATGGACGAACTGTATATGAAGTATAGTGAATTGTATTTCCTTTACATTGTTACTTAAGTTGTATCAATATAAAATGTATCTCTCCAATGTGTCTCCTTTATGTGCTAGACGCCTTGTACATAGTATAGAAGCCTTCACATAACTGAGGCAATCATTCCTAGGCTTTAATATTGTGTACAGCAGACTACTACATTTAGGATACCCTTCGGGACATGACAAGAGAGGAAGAGAAAAAGAAAATTAGAGAGAAGCAAAAAGTTGGGAAAAATCCTCCAATGAAGAAGAAATGACTGAATTGATAAATTTTTTTTTTAATATATTTCATGAACATATAACTAATTTGCATATTATTTGTCGAACATTCATGTACCATATTCTTGTTTGCATGATTTTTTCTTTTGTATTTTCGTCAAATAATATCTTGTTGTATATTTTTTGTTCTTTTGATTGTTTATTCTTTGTGTAGCAAGCTTATTCTTTGAAACATGGGTCATAAATCTAGTTTAGACTTTTTAATAAGGCAAAGTGTTAAAATTGAGACTAAGGTGCGTTCTCAATCGCACTTGGATTTTATGACTTTGACCCTTTGATTTTTTATCTACAGTCTTAACTTTATGCACAACCATGCTCACAGTTAGCTTTAGCACCGCCTTACAGTGCATTCATAATTTTGATCGCAATGTAGATCATGTGAATAAAGGAAATATTATTGTTGAATATGTGCCAAATTGATAATCAATATGCGGATATTTTTACAAAGCCTTTAGAAAAAAAATTGTTTTGAATATATTACGAATGAAATTAGTTTAAGCAATCCTTTTTATGAATAATTAATTTCTCTAAATAAAATTTAAAATGTTAATGAATTTCAAATAATTATACTTGTAAGTTATAAAGAAAAGTTCCTTTTTTTTTAAAGAAATGAAATACTAGTAACACCTTTTCCATCTTCCTCAAAAAGAAATCTTTCATCTTCTTCCTCTCAAAAATTTCAAATTCGAAACCTTTATCTCTCTTTTCCAAAAATGGCTCTGAAGAAATCTCTCAAAAGAAAATCCACAAAACCTAAAAAACTTGTTCTTATTCATGATGAACCTACTGATATTGAGTTATCATCATCATAAGAAGAAGACGCTCAACCAATGGTTCGTGAGGTTAAGGAAATATAATCTAAAAGAACTTATCACCCAAGCTTTTTAGTTAAACTAGCAGAGTTAAGCTCAAAGATGGCTAAAGAAGAGAATGAGATTGAGGATGCTATGGCTGAAGGTGAAAGTGAAACAGAGCAAAAGGAAACCTCATAATCCTTAAAGAAAACAAGGAGTGGTCTAAAGAAAAGGAAATATTGAATTGGGTCATACTAATAAGCTACATTGTTCTTCTTTTATTGATTATGATTATTTCAAAAAGAATCGATTTATTGGAATGAATGGCTAGAGAAATTGGGTTTTACTAAGCTATGTAGCTTATTTGTTAATATGACTAGAGAAATGACCTGTGAATTTTATGAAAATTTGAAGTATACTAAAGGTGATAAGTTAGTATCACATCTTAATGGCTACGAGATTGAAATTACAAGGAAAGATTTGATAAAATGTTTTTACTTGAAAGATTTTAAAGATGATATTGAGTATGTGTCAATGAGGCGGAATGCTATGTTTCTATTTCTTAATGTGGTGTTGGTGAATTCTTAGATGAAGATGTGTTTATAGATGAATTGGAGTTGGTAGTGAGAATCTTACATAAAGTTATGTACGAGTTCTTGCTCCCAAAATAGGAAGTAGTACAACTGTAACAAAGGAATATGCTTTGATTATATTAAACATGATGAAAGGGATCAAAGTTGATTTGCATAGGAGAATAATAAGGCAAATATGGAAAAATAAGAACTACAAGGTGAATGGAAATATGTTTATGGAACTATTTAAGTTCAAGAAATTAAAAATTCCAAAAGAATTCAAATATCCTATTGAGTTAAAGAGGATTGGAGAATGGTGTTTTAAGCATATGAAGATTAGGGCCTATAAAAAACCCTAGTACTCTGAAGGTAGTGGAATTTATCTCCACAAGAAAAATAGATGAAGAAAAATTGATTGGGAATCAATTATAGCTAAGGTTGAGGGGGAGTCAATGGAGGATACAAAAGGTACTCAAGAACCTTTAAAGAAATATGAAATCTCAGCAAGAAGACCAGGGCAAGAACCAACAACTAAAAAGAAAGATAAACTCAGTCCAATGACTAAGGGAGCATTCAACATAAATGAAGGAGTTCAAGTAGATTCTAGTTATGAAAGTGAAGAAGAGGAGGTTCCTAAAACTCATGAAGGACCAAGTGAAAGCTCAAAGTCACAATGTGAAAGTCATATTTTGAAATTAGTGGATAAAAAACTTGATAAATGCAAGTCAAACTTGGCTATGTGCATTCAAAAAGTTGTAAAAGCTTATCATGGTTCATCGGTACATAAAAGCTCTAAAACGTCATATGTTCAAAAGGAATCTACAAATGCTAATAAATAAGGTTCACTAGAAGTTGCTCATTATGTCTCTATCAATAGCAGTCTGAAATCTTCAATGAAAGAACAATAAACATCTGTTTTAAGTCCAATAATCTTACTCTAGTTCCCTTCATAGCCTTTGATGTTTTGTCCAATCGAAAAAAATATATCACAACAAATTCCTCAAGTTCAACAATGCCATATCTTGTTCAATTTGTGATTTATCAAACATCTCAACCAATTTTCTCTCGTTTCCCAAAAATTTATTGAGGAGACAAAAAAAACGTATGTTAAAAAGTCAACTCATGGATCTTGAAGGAACAAATAATTTGTTTTACTTGTTTCTGTTTTACGTTTGTTTTTGTGCTAATTATGGACAAATATGCAATGTTTGAATTTTTACTACTTTGCTTTATAATGGACTCTTCTATATCCTTTTGTTATATTTGATTTGCAATGTTCCAATCATAGATATGTGATTCTTTTACTAATAACAAAAAGGGGGAGAGAAACAAGAAAGGAGTAGTTTTTTTTAAAGAAAAAATTGAAGAAAAGTTTAAATAAAATAATTTTTTTAATATATTTGTTGCAATGACCGAGAAAGGTTTTATTATCATAAAAAATGGAGAGAATGTTAAGTTCTCTCAAAAGTAATTTTGATGATAACAAAAGGAAAAAATAGTTACTAATAAATTTGTTAAGTATGTAGTGAATTAAAATAAAAATTAATATTTTATGAGTTCTCAAAGAAACAAATTAAGTAGAATATCATCATGAGTAGCAATCACAGGTCATGCGCAAGTGATAATCGAAGGTGCAAATGAGTAAAACGTGGCTATGGCTCTCTGTGTAACAAATTCACTAGTGTAAATGTTTATGTTGTGGGTGCAATTATAGCCTACGTCTCACTAAGGGATAAAATCCAAAGAAATAATGAGCATTTTTAGAATCTTCATAAAGGAAATCTAATCAATCCACCCCAAGGACTATTATGTTATAAAGAATGAACTTTATCTAGAGAGGACTCCAGAATTGTTTCTTCAGAAAACATCAAAGAAGAAATTTGACACAAAAGGAATTTCAAAAGGTATTAGTTGATCAAGAACAAGTTGCAATTTCATCTTAGTTCGATCAGAATGCATCACAAATGATCTTTAAACAAGTTTTGAAGGCCTAACTCTAAAAAATAGATACATCTGGGTAATGTATTTATATGTTCCAATAAAGTAGGATTACAAATCAATAGGGATTGAAGCTAATCTATTAAGATGTTATCAAAACTTTATGAAGAATTATTACAAGCTAAATTTTTCTTTTAATCAAATTTGAAGATAGTCGCTACAAGTATTCAAGGAAAGCTTTTTGAATTCTAAAGGAATTAACAATCGTTATGAAACCACTTGCTCACTATGCATAGAATGTTACTCAAATTAATTTAGATCGATCACATCAAACAAAGTTGTTATTAACCGTTCCTTTCAAATTCAAATTAAAGACATTCAAGACAACATAACATGAAGTTACAAGCCTTTGAAAATCATTCTTAAATAATATATATTTGGATGACACAGATAAGTGAAATACAAGATACTTTAGATCATGCTGCAAAAAATATTTTATGCTAAATTTGTGCATTTACAATCTTCATTGCAATCTTGAGTTAATTGTAAGTAGAGACTCTATAGTTAGTGTTAGCTAAAAGGAGAAGCTAGGAAGATTAAGTAGAGCTGAATTGTTATACTACTTGTATTAAAGTTCTTTTGTCACGCCCCAGAGGGTACCCTAAACGTGGTAGTCCGCCGCATACAATATTAAAGCTAATGAACGACAACCGTAGTCATGCAGGAGCTTCGATATTATATGCAAGGCGTGCTTCCAAGATAGTAGGAGACTCATAGGGGTGTTACGTTTCAATAGATAGCAAGAACAAGCATAGATAATCATAAGTTCTTCATTTCATCATACAAAAGTACATCTTCTTAGGGGCATTCCCCCGTCTTAAGGTCTTTGATCAACAATACTATTCATCAAAATAAACATATCTACTACATAAGTCTACTATAGAGATTTTTCCTAGAAGTCTATGTTCAAAACTAAAAATACATAAACTTCCTCCAAAAACTCCTAGTAGCGTATGCTCGTACCTGGCATACGGGGCTCCTCGGGGCCAACCAAAGATAATCATACTGTAATAGAAAACTATAAGGGTATAAGCATGACTAGCTTAGTGAGATAATTCCAACTATAAGACATTTCCCAAAATTCAGCCAAGTATTTTAATCAAAACATATGAAAATGCATCATCCATATGAACATGTAAGATACACATGATTAACCGAAATCAAGTGTAGCATGGATTTAACGCCCTCCATGACAAGGGTTGGGTGGTTACAGGCCCATACGACCATCAATATTAGCAGATTTACCGGCTCCTGCTTGCCCTGTAGACTTTCCGGCTCCTACTAGCCATCACGTAGACTTACCGGCTCCTACCAGCCACCACTACTCTTTCCTCGTTTCCCCACACGAAGAAAAGTAGTGAACAAATGTAATTCATGTATATGATATGCATGAGTAATTTCAAGTTATCATTTGGCCATATAAGTTGAATTCATATTAAAAGTGATCAACCATAACTTCATCATATCAATACATAAATCACACTTTATTTAACACTTCGTATTTCGATATTCTTAACCTTCGTTCAACAATTATTCATAACAAAGGTTCATTTATATTTTTCCTAGCTTTCTAATGCTACTAATTACAAGCACAAACAAGGAAATGAACTTAGGAAAAGAATTAACTCACTCCATATCGGTGGATCTAATCGTAGTAGTCCTCCGGATAGATGATCTCGGGTCCCTCGTCACCTAGACAAGATGAAATACCCAAAATAAGTCTCTCATAAGACTTCTATTCTTGAAGATTCTAATCTTTTCTTAAAATCGCGGTAAAATCGTATAAGGGGAAATTCCAATTAAAATGGCCATAACTTGCTCATTTTAGCTCGGAATTTCGCGTATAATATACCGTTTTCTACTACTCGAAAAGATCTACGCATTTCTAAACTTATTTTCATAAAACTAAGTCGTTTCGGTTCCGAAAAGATAGCGACCAGATTTGCCACGAATTTGCAACCTCTTGTTTTCTTCTTTTAAACAAAGCTCTTTTGAAAGATAAATGGTTCAATTATTTTTGTAAACTTTTTGAAAGGTATATACATATTTAATGATCATAACATATGTATGAAGTAAATGAAATTGTCTCAACTTTGTAAAATTAAGGTTTTGAAAGCCTTTTGAACTTGAGATTCTATGGAATATTTATTTTACTTTTGAAAGCTCTTGAGTTATTGAGATGAATATTTAATCTCTTTTTGAAACTTCTTTAAATTCCTAAGGTGTGTTTTCATTTTTCAAAACTTGGATTCAAAAGTAGTAAAATGATATTTTTATTTCTTGTAATGATTTCCAAAAGAATTTCTACTTCTTGATGAAAGATGAGTTTTCATAAAAACCTTTGTTTATGTAAGAACAATTATTCCCATGCATGTTCATAGGTTTTTAAGAAATCCATTCTCTATAGTTATTTAGGAAAGAACCTTAGTCTTGAGAAAATACTTCTTCATTTATTTGTCGAGACAAAAACATTATGTTCATGCATGAATATGAATCATAAACTATAGAAATATAAAGGAACATAATAATTTGAAAGCTTAAGTAAATAATAGAATAAATCACGTATTGGGACCTTAGCTTCTTCAAGGTACCCCGGGACTAAGAAAAGACTAGTCCCGAAAAGAAAAGGAATTGTTTTGACTTGATGAGGACAAGTCTAAGACTAGAATGACTAGTCTTAAAATCAACTTAAAATTAAATAAATTGCATGAAAGGTAAATAAATTGCAAGGCTATGAGCTTATATGCTCTAAATAGTATATATAGCTATAAAGATATATTAGATAGTAATAAACATAAAGGAATTATAGAGAAACATAAAGGAACATAATAGAAACATAAATGATCATGGAGGAATTTTGATTATGAACAAAAACAAAGCATGAACCTAATGTTGCTTTCTTAACCTTCATGGTTTTAGAAAACACACACTAAGCTCATACTAAGTAAATGAACATGAAGAAATCTTGAGAAATTTCTTACCTAAAGAAGCTAAACTTAAGAGGACTTCTTGTAAGAACTCTTGAGAGAATTTGAGAGAGATTTTGAGAGAGTAACTTTAGAGAAGAAGAGGTGTGAAAGAAGTGAAGGTATGAGGGGGTATTTATAGGAAAATGTGGGAGATAATTTGTGTAAATTAATTAAATGAAAACAAAATTGATGGATGCATGCATGAGGGGTGGCCGGCGCTAATTTAGAGCATGGGGAAGACCAAAAATTGATTTCTTTGTCTTTTGATTAATTAAAGTAAGAGATGAAAGATGTGAAGTTGTATTGGAAATGAAAAAGTGTAAGAGATAGTGTAAGGTTTGTAAGAATAGGTTGTAAGAAAAAGTAGAGATAGATGAATAGTGTAGAATAGTAGAAAATAGTGTAATGTAAAAGTAGACATGACAATTAAATACCGGTAGTAAGAAAGTACGCGTATAAAAGCGATATCTGATATTTTTAGTTATCGAAAAATTACGAAATTGATATTTGTGGAAATCTTATGTTTTTACGAGTCTAACGGTATATTCGGAATATTTTTCCTATTCCGGGCTTCCGGACACGTCTTTCAAGAGTCATGTCCGATCGGGTTCAAAGGACACTCGAAATTCTTCAATCTGATATTTTTACGCAACCTATGGCTATTACGAATTATTAGGCAAACTTTTCCAACTTCGTGTTCTAGGGCTAGAGAAAACGGTAATGCCGGAGTTTAAGCGGTCACGATATACTAGGGTTTTGGTTGACTTAAGAGTCCGTTTGACTCTCGATTAGGGTTTGGGTTTCGAATTTGGAACCGAAAATTCGGGAACTTACATCTTTTATATTAGTGGAATATACCTATATGGATGATGGGGTCCCCAACTAAAAGAGTAGACATAGGCACAAAGCCAAACCATTTTAAATTCATGCCTTAGCTTTTCTTCCCTTACTCCTTTTTTTTTTTCATTTTCGCATATACTTTATTGTTTACTTTGAGCATTTATATTACACATACTTTTCATGCTAAAATTTTTAAGTAATAAAAAAAAGGATTTATGTTTTAATCATAAAATTTTTAAAATTACGGGTAACCAATTCAAGCCCCCTTCTTGATTGCATTATTGGGACTAACAATCCATGTGGAATAGCTTTATTTTTTATTTAATTTAAGGATCTAAAGATGGAATTGAATTAAGGTTCCTAGTAAAGCTACTCAATTAATTCTTAACAACTTAAATGATCCGTATGCTTTTCGGTTTAGTCGTTTTGAGGCCTTATAGTCTCTTGTGAAGGTTCAAATGATGCTTATAACTTAATGATTTTGCCTTACGCTACATTGAGATTAAATTGAATGAAAAGTAAGATCATGAGCTTAGGATTGACATGGGTAGGGGCTAGTCCCTTAAAAGAGCAATTTTTGAACCCTTCAAACAATTTTAAATAAGCTATGAAATGAAAAACCATGTTCAGTTAATATGAGCAAGACTTGACCCCTTAGAAGAACAGAGCTTGACTCCTCTATTAATTAAATCATGAAGAAAAAGTAAGGAAAAGAAAATAGTTTTTAGTATGAGTATGTCTTAGTCCCTCAAAATTGTAAGATTTGACTCCTCTACTAATAAATCATCAAAATCAAATGAAATTGAAAAGTACTTAAAAAAGATAGCTAGTTTACATAGTGTGACTTGGCCTTTTAGAAGAGTAGTGATCCATCTATCCCCTCTATCAACCAAGCTATTCCAAACAAATAAAAAGAAATAAAACAATTATTGAAAGCATAAACAGGGAAAGAGATTTGGGAGATGAATTGATGTATATGCCTTCACTTTTGAGTATGATGCATAGAAAGATGACTAAAGGGCTACACACCTATAAATATAAGGGGATAAAGTTGGTTGAGTCTCTCTTACTTTGTCTAATCTTTTGAATGATCTTTACTTTGGATTCTAACTTAAACAACAAGGGTAAAGGCCAATCCACTTGGACAAGTTTAGTGATTCTAACAAAAGTAACCTTGGCACATGATGTGGTGTGAATGAATAGAGTGATATATACAATAGAATGCTGAGGTAACTAGGTGATTAAACTTAATTGCATGAAAACTTTAAGTTAATTTAATTAAATTCCATTCATGATTTATTTTCCTATTCAAGAAGCTTTGCAATTGTCTTTGTTCCAACAAGATGTTTTGCTTAAGGATAAGCAAAAGCTTAAGTCTGGGGGAAATTGATAAGTCATTTATGATTCAAATCATGGGAATTCATGCTTAATTTGATTCATTATTAGATAAATTCCCATAAAATTGTGTTATTATTATTAAAAAAAAAATTTCCAGCTCCTAAGATCATAAAAAGAAGAAACAAAGTGATTTGAGTAAGATTTGAAGCAAAATAACAAAGATAGTTGAAAACAAGAGTCAACTACGACTCAAAGGAATGAACCAAGGGAAATTTTCCAAGGCAAAACTCTAGACCATGCCTCAAGTCATGCCCATGGTCCTTGACTGCAATTTAAGCTGAGACAAATTACCCTTCAAATCAAACGAATGCAACGATTACCGTAGCTAAGAAGCGAAGCTACGATCAGACCTATGTTTTACGTGCATGACATTCTAACAGTCTGTTATAAATAATCTATCATGTCAACAAATAAAATCATCATGATTTTTGTGTCTTCCACATATGAATAGATGTGCACATACTTATAATAGGATTATACCATAGTGTAACAAATTACTAACATAGAATAGCGATGTGAATATTAGAGTAAGAATTTCTAGTGAGAGAAACTTTGCTTTTGCTAGAAATTCAAGTTTTTTGGGTGAATTTAAATTAATTTGATGTTTGTTTCTGCAAGATTTTTCGCTACATAGGTGATATATATCTTCATTTTACATTGTTCCTCTTGAATTTTGATGAAAAATTTTGAAACCTATAGAGAAATAATTGTTTTAACTTAAGATTTGTGAATCTAAGACCTGATTCATGTGATTTCAAATGTGTTTTTAATTGAATATTACTTGGGGTACTTGTATTTAGCAGCTTGAGCTTATTTTTGTGGGTTTATGTGTGTGCATCATGTAGGTCTATATCTGATTTCAATTGAATAGATTGAGAAATCAATCTTTTGAATATATCTTGGTGCTAATAAAGTTGCTCATAACTACCTAGAGATAGAAGTGATGAAACTTTCTATAACTTGATTATAAATTCATTTAAACGGGTTATTAATCAAAGAATTTTTATCTTAATGCGGATCTAAGTTATTAATAGCTTATGAAGAGATTCCAGTGGTCTGACCTAAGTTTAGATGTTATTGACAATCGAAAGAGGTATTAACATACACTAGTGAATCTGATAGTATAAGTATACAAATAAGTGTCAAAAGTCCATTGTTTTAGTGCTTATTTAGACTTTTTTTATATGTATTTCATGTGATTTAAGAAAGAAAAGGATGCTCATCTGTTAAATATTGCTTTGAGGGCTTAAGGAACATATTCAGAAGATTTCAAGATGATTTGAGCAAAATTGAGGCGAATTCAATAAAGTTTTGATCATGAGCGAACTTTTGCACATGCACTACCTTATGTATGCCTACGCTAGAGGTAGGGAATCAATCAATGAGCATCCAATTTTCTAGCCCTCCTTCAGCACAAGCAAGGTAGGATGCATGGAATAAATCGGTGAGGAAGTAGCTTCATGCCCTTACTTAAGCACAACCACGCCAAAGACAAGGAAGTGGAGAAAGACACAAAAGTTGAAGAACTAATCTCTACCCAGTCCCAATCCAGGCCGTGCTGAGAACGCTGTGTATGTATTATTGCATGATGTTGATGGAGTACCCAATTCAACCTGGGCATAAGTATAACCTATTTCCGTACTTGGCAATCTTTAAACATATTCTCAAGCCCTAAGAGAGAAAAAAAACATAAACTTTAAGAGAGAAGTGTTGTACCAACATTGGAGATCACAAAATCATCACCAAGGGTTTATTCTTTTCATCACGCTTACCTGTTACTCTTCTAGATTTTCTATTTTTATTGTAAACTTCATGGAGGAGTAATTCTCTATACTTCAAATCTTGTAAAACCCTAAACCATGTGATTGAATTGTTTATTGACTAATAAAAAGTTTATGCCTTAGTATCTATTAATGTGATTTTATTGTCTTCTAATTAATTTATGCACAATAGTAATTGCATGTGTTCACTATTGTTAGATAGAAAGATGTTTCATCTAAAGATAAATCCTTATGAATAGAGAGATTGCATGTGTAGGAAAACTTCGACTTTCTACATAAAGATTTAATCATTAATAAAGGAATCATAAACTTCAATGCAATCTTATATGGCATTAATGAGGGATGGTCTCTATTATCTCATGTAGGGTTAGGAATTAATTAACCCAATGGAGTAATTGATTTAATTAAGGGTTCTTGTAGTGTAAAGCATAAATAATTTTTTAATCAATCCATTATCATAAGAAAACTAAGGTTTGGGGTGAAGATGAAATGTATGTTTTGTGATTAAATACATCTAGTGAAAGCACTCATAATTAATTCTAGGGTTTGATAAATTATTTAATTAGTAGTTTAAATAATTAATCATCATCTTAAGAGTTAGGCTAGATAGTAGAGAATATGCAATACTAAGTACTTGCTTTCAAGATCCTTCAAGGCGACACCCACTAAAATCTATACTACATTAGATAAGTACATTTACCTAATTTGGTTGTTAGATTTCTTTAGGTTTATAAATTTATAATTTGATATGATTAGTAGAGCACCCATCATATACCCGAAAAAGAACTCACTAAGTTTGTTTAATAAATCATTGATGAAACAAATCTTATATCCACTCTTACATTTTAAACTTATCTTGTGAAAATTTCCCTAAAAACATGTATATGAGTAAAATTGACCTTAGCTTAGTTTGTAAATTTTTGTTTGCCATGTTTGCTAAATTTCCTTTAGCTAGTTAATAGATTAAAAGCAAGTACGGTAGATGCTAACGATCCCTAAGTAATATGACCTAATATTTTCTATGCTACTTCGGTAGGTGAGTTTGCTTAAATGGTAGTTGTGAATGAAGTTGAATAGAATATATTAGCATTTTTATAAAATTTTGAAAATAGCTTCGATGTTCACATCCAAACTTCAAACAACAATCACTTTGCATATTTGAATTTATCTTTGTCAGATCAACCTAGAAACATCTACATAGTAGCTTAGGTATGTAATTATCTTAGCTAGCTTGTGAATATTACATCATAAACCCCTAAGTTTTCTGAGGCTAGATAATAGACGAAAGTGAGTAGGGTAGGTGCTAACAATCCCTTAGAATATGACCTAATATTTCCATGTTACTTCAGTAGGTTTACTTGCCTATAATGGTCATGACTGAAGTTGAATTGAACCATCATCCTTTTCTTATAAATTCTTTAAAACTTCATGTCTTTTCTAACCATACCATTATGTGTCTGAGGGCACAAAGTCTACTTATCTAGTTTTTGCTAAAAATGACTTATTCCGATGGACTATAGGCTATGGATTTTTTATCATCTAGTGAAACATCGCACTCTCAATGCCTTAAGAGGTCTACCATTTCAATTTTTGCTTAAAATGACCAATATTGGTTGACCATCTACTAAGGAATTTAAGCTTGCAGGATATCTGTTGAAAATGCTTTTTTTTTGATAGGATATCCATAGAGGTAGCATAAAGTAATTTCAATGGAAAATTGTGCATTTTAAACCACAAAAAGTCCACCAATTGAGTTTTTGCAAAAAATTACCAATTTCGCTGGAAAATAGGCCATGTAATTTAAGCTTCTAGAAAGACCCATTGAAAATCACTTTGTTTCTTGTGTTGACATCCGTATAGGTGCCATAAAATGATTTTGGTGGAAATTTGCATATTTAAGGCCACAAAAAGTTCAATTATCTAGTTTTGGCTAAAAATAACCAATTTTAGGTAGACAATGGGCTACGAATTTTGAGCTTATGGGGTCACCCCTTGAAAATCCCCCTTTGCCTTGAGAGGATAACTGCACAGGTGCTGCAAAGTGATTTTGATAGAAAATTGCACGTTCTTTGCCTCAAAAGGTCCACTAATCTAGTTTTTGCTATAAATGACTGATACCGGTAGACCGTTGGCCAAGGAAATTGAGCTTGCAGGATCACCTGTTGAAAATCCTTTTCTTTTGATAAGACATTCACATAGGTGTCATAAAATGATTTTAGTAGAAAATTGCACATTTTAGGCCACAAAAATTACACCAGTTGAGTTATTTGTAAAAAATGGCCAATTTTGGTGAACTAAGGTCACATAATTTAGGCTTCCATAGTGACCCATGGAAAATCCTTTTGTTTATTGTGTGGATATTTGTAGAGGTGCTAGAAAGTGATTTTGATGGAAAATTACATATTCAAGTCCTCAACAAATTCACTTATCCAAATTTTGCTAAAATGACTTATTTTGGCGGACTATAGGCCATGGATTTTGAGCATTCGTGTCACTCGTTGAAAATCCTTCTTTTTCTTTAGAGGACATTTGCACAAGTACCACAAAATGATTTTTGTTAAAAATTACGCATTCTATGCGTTAAAAGGTCCACTCATCCAATTTTTACTCTTCAACCAAGAAAAAATATTTCCAGTTTTTGCTCAAAATGACCTACATTGAGCTTGTAGGATCACTCATTCAAAATCTATTTTATTTTTCCTTTATAAGACATCATAGTGGTTGCATAAAGTGATTTCGATGGTAAATTGCACATTTTAGGACACAAAATGTCCACCGATCAATTTTTTTGCCAAAAATGGCTATACTTCGGTGGATAAATAAGTAAAGGATTTTGAGCTTCCGAAGTAACCAATTGAAAATCCCTTTTTTTCTTGCTTATACATCGATCCAGGTGCTATAAAGTTATTTTAATAGAAAATTGCATATTTACAACCTTAAGAAGTATGCATATCCAACTTTTGCTAAAGATAACCGATTTCGATGAAATATAAATAATGAAATTTAAGCATTTAAGATCACTCATTGAAATTATCATTTTGTCTTGAGAGACCATCATTATAGAAGTTATAAAGTGATTTTAATGAAAAGTTACTTGTAGTATGCTCAAAAAGTTCAACCAATCGAATTTTTGTTAAAAATAATCTTAGAAGAATTACGTCTATCCTTCCCTTAGGAATAGATGCAATTTTCTTCGTTTATGGATGATCCATTTATAATGGTCTGAAGTGCTCCGCTGATACTAACTGGATTTATTGGACATATAAAAAAAAAAAACGGTGAAATAAACAGGAGCCTTTGGATTGCTAGCAAGTGTATTAGTTGCTCCGCTCCTTTGCTTTAAGCTGACGGCTATGTACAGGAATAGAATAGAAAAGTAGTGCTTCCTAGAAATTGGTGAATATCGTTAGCTATTGGCCAGAGGAGATGAACTTGGAATTTGGAAATGAGCCATCAAACATTTATGCTGCACTGTGGAAATATGATTTAAAAAGTAAAAAATAAATAAATAAATACGGTAGGCTGTGAGAGGGGAAGTCAGAAGTATGGTAATAAAAATATTTATATGTATTATCCAGGGAATTTTTAAAGATTTTTTTTTTCTTTTAGCATAGAATTTAAATAATGTAATAACAAGAATTATTATTATTATTATCATTATATGAACTAAATTGGAATAAAATGTTAGACCTCGAAAAACTAATCCACAGAGAAATGCAGACATAAGGCCATTTGTTTTGTTGTCGTTCTCTCTCTCTCTCTATCTCTCACACTCATGTTCTACGTTCACGTTCTGGTTCTCGTTCTATCCATTTTTTTTTTTCTGCCCGAGCGAGATGATGGATAGTAGATTTTTGTCCTGTAATTGATGTCAAATGCTCTCCACAAGTGTTCCCCCACCCTAATTTTTCTATGAACAAGATTTGGCTTCAATTCCCCACCTTGAAAAACCAATCCATTCTAAAAAGATAAATAAATAAATAAATAAATAACCCGACCCAATCTCTCTCTCTCTCTCTCTCTCTCTTTATTATTCATTCCAATTCACTTACCCTTTTTTATATTTATATTAAAATATTGGTTTGTCTTTTCCTCTTCTTATTCCACATTCTCGCCTATCAAATTCAATTCAATTCTCTCTTCTTTCTTTCATCCAGAAATTATTCCGTAACTCATTAAACAAAATTACACCTTCAGCATTCGTACAAGTACCCCGTGACATTTCCAAAACCATAATATATATATATATATATATTTCCAAAATGAGACCATAATTATTATATCATATATTTATAATAATATGATATAATTATATTTTATTCTTGTCTTGTTATATCCTATCCTACGTAACCATTTCATTTCCTTTCAATGTGTCTGTCTCTCCTCTCTTCTCTTATCTATTCTCTTGCAACATTATTTGCACCTCCTTCCCTGCCCTACTTCCACTAGCCCTTCTGTAACAGGTCTGCTTCTTCTCTTTCTCACTCTCTCACTCTTTCTATCTCTCTCTCTTTCATCATGTTATTTCCGGTATGTATTGTTTGTGTTTTTACCATTCATTCATTCGTTTGATTTGAATTTTCCTACTTCTGAATAGCTTAGCTTGGCTTGGCTTGTCATCCTCATCCTTGTGTTTTTCTTTAATTGAAATAATAGTGTATTGGTTATTTGCACCCTCGATTAACAATTGTGTTCTTCTATCATTTGTTAAATATATTTTTTTTTTGTTAATTAAAATGAATGATATTATGTCATCTCTAGAAAAACATCATATGAATATTTTTTCTTAAGAGTATTTTGGAATTGCGTGTTTGTTAATTTTGAAATTTTACCATTTCATTAGACGTATATATTTTCCTAATTTATGAATGGAGCACTAAACTAATTCTCTATTTGTCTTTGTCTATTATGTAGATAAAACAAAACAGTGAAGGAATTCACTAAACAAATGGAGATCACCAATGTATGATATCAGGAACTCGCCAAGCAAAGTTGCCCAAGATGGTCTATGACTACTATGCTTCTGGCGCAGAGGACCAGTGGACTCTCAGGAAAACCGAGAAGCCTTTTCAAAATCCTGTATAGTTTGCTTTTTTTTTTTTAAAAAAAATTTATACATACATAATATGATTGATTGTTTTTAATCTATTCTCATACCACCTCTAACCTCAATCCATATCATAGGTTCCGTCCTCGTATCCTCATCGATGTAAGCAAAATAGACATCCACTACTGTTTGGGCTTCAAAATCTCCATGCCCATCATGATTGCGCCACAGCTATGCAGAAAAATGGCACATACCCTGAAGTAGGTACCTAATACTGCTCGATAAGAATTTGATTTCATTCACTTCATGATGATACATACAAATCCTGGCTGTTCACAATTACAAAACATAATAAACATGGTCTATTTATTTATGCAAAAGCATTTTAGCCTGCGTTTTCCTGTGTTCAACTGCACGTCTAGATATTTGCCTTTTAAGAAACATCAACGTCAGCTGTACTAACTAAAATGAATCACCTATGCAAGACAGTTTTTCCAAGTGTTGCACATCTAATCCTTGCTATACCCCTATGCGATTAGAGAAGCTCCAGTTTGCATTTATCTTTTTTTTTTTTCCCCTATCCCTAATTGCTTTGGAAGTGTGTCTGAGCAGAATCAAAATCCAAAGGGATTGGTTCTCCTTAGGTGGTTTTAGAAGTAATTGCCTTCTAACTGGCTAGCCTGACTGAAACAAAATTGACATGAATTAGAACCATGATGATCATACAAGTGAAAGATGCAATACTATCTGTCAGTTATAGGAAAGAACCTATACAAAAGAATTCTTAGGAGTAGTATGCATTGAAATGAGATCCACACCTAAGTTCTATGGTGTGCCTTGCCTCCTAAAGCCAGTTTTAGGAGTTGTCATTAACATATGCAAATCCATGCTCTTCTTTCAGGCGAGTATGCAACAGCTAGGGCATCATCTGCTGCTAACACTATTATGGTAATTGTTCAATGATGCCATTTTTATTTCTCATTGCATGATAATATCTGTTTCAATTGGCTCTCTCTGTGTTGGCAATAATTATTCTAATCCTGTGTTGTAAACTGTTCCTTGCTGCAGACTTATCTTCATGGGCTACTTCAAGTGTTGAAGAATTTGCTTCAACAGGACCTGGAATTCGCTTTTTCCAGCTCTATGTATGAATTCTAGAATTCTTCCAGCTTTGCCTTCTTTTTTTGAACTGGCTCAGATTTATTCAGTACTTCACAAGACAATAGAAGATTTAGGAATCTTGGGAGTAGTTGACGTTTCCTAGATATTTCTGTTATTGTTAGACTCTCAACTGATGACAACTTTATGTTAATTTAGGTGTACAAGGATAAAATGTTGCTCAACTCGTGAGAAGAGCTGAAGAGCTGGCTTCAAGGCAATCGCCCTTACCGTTGACACTCCAATATTGGGTCGCAGAGAAGCTGATATTAAAAACAGGTAACTAAGAATCAGTGGACAACAAGTCCAGCAAAATTTGCTTCCACATAAAATACAAGCTGACTAAATAAAAAGAATTCGCCAACTCTTTGTAATTTTTTTCTGCATATCCTGTGTGATTCTTCAAACTCTTTTCAAATTATTTCTTATAATAGGTGCTTGAATTGAATGCTTGTAACCCACAATGATATTCAAGTATTTGGTTGAATTGTTGCAGATTCACTTTGCCTCCCTTTTTGACATTAAAGAACTTTGAGGGGTTGGATCTTGGAAAAATGGACAAAGGTAAGCAAAATTCAAACTGTTGAAATTCAACCTTTTCCCTTTTGATTCACCTCATCTGTTATCCATCTTCTAGCTGTGTCTAAAAATGATGATCTTGTAGACCAATGAATCTGGACTGGCTTCCTATGTGGCTGGACAAATTGATCGGTCTCTTAGCTGGAAGGTAGTTGTACAGCTTGTATTCTTTCTCCTTTATGTAAATTAAAATTAAAATGATTATCAAACTTATCTTCATCTTGGATTTTGAATAGGATGTTAAGTGGCTTCAAACCATCACCAAATTGCCAATCCTGGTGAAAGTATCACCGCTGAAGACAGTGAGAAAACATATCCCTCTTAATTATCAATATCTGCGTAAATCCCTCTCACTGGCTGAATACTTTTGCACCTGAAACATAGCTAATCAGGCTTAGCATTATATTACAGCGAGAATAGCATACAAGCTGGAGCTGCAGGTATTATTGTGTCCAACCATGGAGCAAGCAGCTTGATTATGTCCCTGCCACTATCATGGCTCTGGAAGAGGTGATATGCTTTTCCCTTATAAGATGCAAAGACCCTTGCCATTTACTGTCTGGATTTAGGCTAATTATTTGTATAAATATAGTGATTGATTATGAATTAATGATTTGTATTAACTAATCATTTAGATATTAAACAAACTCTTTTCTATCATGTCGACTGCCCACTGAAAGGTCTTTAGTAATCTCAATTTGTGTTTGTTTAATTCTTCTCTCCAAATTTTTCTGCCGTTCATCCTCTAGAGTTTCCATCAATCTTTAGGTTTTTTTTTCCCCTCCCTTGCATTTCATTGTTATTTTATCCATACAAAATAATTTGCAGGTTGAAGCTGCTCAGGCAGGGTTCCTGTTTTCCTGGTGGTTGTTCGGCGTGAACCGATGTCTTCAAAGCTCTCGCTCTTGGAGCTTCAGGCATATTTGTAAGTTCACAAACAAATATTTGGATTAAGTCTAGATGAGCATTTCCCTTGGTATTTACGGTCACAACCATAGTGGTTCTATCAGTCTTGAAATACGTGAAACCCATCGTTAACTATTGTCTATGGAAACACTGAACTGGTATTTACAGATTGGAAGGCCAGTTGTTTCTCCTTGGCAGTTGAGGGTGAACATGGTGTGAGTAAGGTGCTGAAGATGCTTCGAGATGAATTTAGCTAACCATGGCATTGAGTGGATGCCGCTCATTAAAGGAGATCACCCGTGACCATATTGTCACACCATGGACCTTCCTCGCATAACCCCTAGGTTATGAGCTGATGATGCTTCTCACAATCTCCTGCATTGGTTATAAGTTTAAATCTCAAGAGATTCTGTTGAGAATAATGTGTTTATTTTGCTGCTTTATTGGTATGATGTAAAATTTGGAATCTTACAAATAATTAGTTGCATCAATCCATGGCTACTTCTGTTTTGTTCAGTGTATATTGTGATATGAGTTACTCTATTTGAGACTGGAAGAGAGCACAACTTCAAACTTATTCACATTAATGCAAGTTTGAGATGATCCAGCTTGTTTACTTGGCGCTGAATTTTGGAAACATCTTTGATGAATTTCTAAAACTACTTGTCGGAGTAGTCCTCTCTCTTGGTGACGATATGATATCTTTCTACAGTTAGACAAATACTACGATTGCTCTTGTTTTATGTGATTTACTTTCATTGCTTCTTTTTCATACGGTTGATGAATTGATTTATAGTGATGGTTGAATATAAAACAGATGATGGTGATTAGTTTTTGGATAAAGAGGGAGTTAGTAGAGGTAGCAGGGATGGTGGTAGTGGGCAGGACTAGTTTAATGTTAAAGTAAAAACTGAGATCAGGTAGTATTTCCTTGTATCAAAACGTTTTTTAGAACCCTGATCTGCATTCTCAAACCATATCTACCCGTCGTTTAGCAATCAAAATTTCATAAGTAGTTAGCTAAGAGATGCCAATACTGAACTCAACTGAGGACTGGACTGTTGTCCTAATGAATGGACATAACTCCTCCTAAGCACGTAGCCTTTTCGGAACAGGTTCCTATGGTAGTAGAGAAGTGCATAGAAAACAATATATGTTGTGTGAGAAAACGGTGTATGCACAATTAGCACTGAAGACATAAGCTATAAAATAAACAAGTTTTTGAATAGTCATTATGACAGGTGACAGACTAAAGAAGGGTTAAATCAAGCAAAAAGGAGAGGAGTATAGCTCATTCATTGTCCATATGCTCATATGATATGGGGCCTGTAGACTTCCCAGAAAGCACAGCATAGCATTGCCATCTTATATGAAAAGATTGATTTTAGCAACATTACTCTGCCCAATTTCACAAGCCTTGTCCATCACGGTGTAATTGGTATTTGCCTCTTACAATTTCTAGAGCTATATATCAATTATTATCATGTTTTCCCCAAATATTGTGGATCTTTGAAGAAGATAATGATGCTTTGGAGAGTAGTTGTAAACCTGATTTTCCTAGTGACCAAGTAGACTTCGGGAACCGGAAACCAAAACTCTAAATCGGATTAGCTTAAGCTTGGGAGAGAAACTTAAGAAACCTATATCCGGCTTTCCTTCGATTTTAAACTAAGGAACTTTTGTAAAGTAATATAATCTAGAATATTGTTCTAAAGTATATTTCAAACCATAAAAAGATCTGATTTCGAAAAAATTATCTATTTCGGGTCTTCCCGAGATCCATTACAGAAAAGCGGGTCTCGGGACTCGAAATTCGAAAAATATTCCGGAATACTCTTTAGAACCAAAATTTAATAAGGATTTCAAAATATAAATTTTATAATTTTTCGGTTTATAAAAAATACAGATATAGCCCTTTTTCTCGTATTTTATTTACTACTAATAAATTCATTGTCTTGATTACTATTCACTACTATTCACAAGTACAATCTACTACACTCACAAGCTACACCCTATTCTTACATTCTTACAAAACACTCAATTATATTTTCTTTTCCACGATAATTTGTTTCTTAAGAAATTATTACATTTTAAGACTTATTATTACACAAAATTAAATAAAACAAAACAAATTAACTCTCCCTCTCTTCCCTTGCAAAACCAGCGCTACCCCCCTTCTTTCACCCTCATTTGTGTATTTTTTTATTCAATTTATTTATATTATTAACCCTAATTTACTCCTCTATATATACCCCTTTATGCTATTTCCTCATTTTTACTCTTTCACTCTTTCCACTCAAGTAAAACTCCCTCAAGAACTCCCTCCTTCCTTGTGTGTGCCGTGACCACCACCCCCCACCCCCCCAGTACACTCACACTCACACAAATTTATTTTTCTTCTTCAATCTCCTGTTGTTCTAAGCTTTAGGTGATAGATTTTTACCCTTTCTACCACTAAACCTTGTAATGGCAAGACTATTCATGAGTATTTTCATCTTTAAGTCCCCATGAGCTCTTGCTAGGGATAAGAAAATACTACTACATGAATATCAAGTCATCATAAGAGTAGATCTTATATTTGAATGTGTTTTTATATGATGATCTTCATGTTCATGCATTTAGTAATAGAGTAAAGTAAAGATCTTGCACAAAAAATTATTTTCATGTTTTCAAACACTCCATTTCATGCATCCTCCTAAGTGGCATATCTAGCATTTAAATTCTCATATTATACTTGACATTTATGATGTCATAGATATTTTGTGTTTTGGTGCATTAATGATCGTAAATACCTTTGTCTTGCGTATATAAATATTGTAGTTTGTAGATCTTTAAGTAGATGAGACAAGAAACTCAAAAAAGAAAATTATTTATTTGAAATGATCAAATGTAAATTCAGATGGTTTCAAGACCATGCCTTAAAAACCCTTTTATCAATTCTAAAACTTGTGTTTTATATGAAAAATGAGGAGTATAGGTAATAGATATCATCAAGTGATGATTTTTATAAGTTGAGATGGGATTTGTTAAGAAAAATATGTAAAACAAGGAGTACAACTAAAATAGGAAATTTTTGAGTTGCTTGTCATTTTAAGAAATTCATAATTAAGGAGTAATGACATGAAAACACTTATTTTCCAAACTCAAAATATAAATTTTATTTAATAAATGAAGCCTTAGGGTAAAGAAATAGTTGAGCCCTTAAATTTCTATATGAAAACATAGATTTTCTTGAAGAAATCAACCTAAGAATGAACTCTTACCATATTTGAATTTTGGGGTAGTCCCTACCACAAGGAATGTTTATAAAATGAAAAATGGAAATTTGCATAAGATAATAAAGGTCTTAGGATATAGACTTTATAAAGATTAAATTTTCATAAGAACAAATGGATTTTTCTTAAAGAAAACTCCAAAACAAATAGGGATAAACAAGGTTCAATAATTCAACTAACTAAGTAAAGTAACATGAGATGTTTCCCTAGAGTAAAATTTATATAACTTCCTCCTAACAAAAATCATCAAGAATATATGCACGTGAAGTTCATAACATGACATTCACGATAGAGAATCATTAAAATAGCATGTAGATTTGATCTACACATTCGAAACATCATAAACATTCATGAAATCGGTTTTCGGGATGGAAGTTCCCTACTGATCAGAACTGATCAGCCTCTTTCGAAATTTAAATGTATTCAAAACTTTGTTAAGATATCAGATTTAGAAATATCTTTCGAAGTAGATAGAAATCGATATATAATTTGCAAAATTTCAAGTTAAAATGACCAAGTTACGACCGTTTTAAGTCGGGACTTCCGCAAATGACGAGAATTACAAAAATTCTAGCTTTGTTCAATGGTTTGGTTAGTTAAGTGATGAAATACTCATTAGGGTATTTCTTCCTTTTTAGGTGACTCCAAGATTGACAATTCCCTTCAACCGGACTATAACTACTAGAGAACCGGTGTTCCAATGGCTGAGTGAGTAATTCTTCCCGATTTCATTTATTGTATGTGATTGTAATGATAGTTGCATTAGATTTTAGGCAAAGATAAATGGATATGTATGGTAGGGATAAATGGGAATTATGTATGTTCGCTGATGATATGAGAAATTGAAAATAAGAATATCGAGGCCGAGTGGTTAACTAATGGTTGTATAGATGAATTAGGATTGATTATCTGCAATTACTGATTAATTACCTAAGGAATTGGCATAATTGACTATTTGGAATTGATAAGTAATACGGATTCATTCATATCACAAATGAGGATGGAGCATTAGCATTGGTGGGTTGCTCATGATCCATAAACGAAATAATGAGCTGGTTAATCGTGATCCACAAACGAAATTATAAGTTGGTTGATCGTGATCCAAAACGGCATATTTTAGTAGTACCACAGTATTCGTTAATCTGCTAACCCCGAATGGAGGGCGAAATTCCATTCACATATGATTTCCAACTAGTCATATGTCTGTTGATTTCCATATGTTTGATGCATATCACTTGTCTGATTAATCACTTGCTTGTATGATGTGCTATGAATGTAATCTTGAAAGTTCTCACTCACTAAGCTAGTGTAGCTTACGTTCCTACGGTTTCTATTTGTTGTAGCATTCATTTATCTAGCTTAGACAGAGGCACTCTATGGCTCAGGTACATAAGCTAGGCATTTCCTTTAGAAGTTATATTCATTTCTATTTAGACTTCCGTAGGAAACTAAAAGACTCTGGATGACTGTAATAGACCTCTTAACAATATTCTTTTGCGGGAGAATGCCCCTTAGTCCTTGTAACTATTTATATGTGTTTTGATTTATATTCTAATGCTATTGAATGTCGATTTAAACTCTTTATCTCCATCGGTTCAAGTATTCTATTGTCGTAAAGGGATACCTTACATCTATACAAGACTCCCGAAAGACTAAAATAGTAATTCGTGGGTCTTATATGGCATGTGGAAGACTGTTACGTTTAGGGTACCCTATAGGGCGTGACAGTAATTCAAAGTTTAAACATATATTTATATTAATTAGTGGAGTAAGAAGAATCAAGTGACGTATTGATGAAAGAATCGAAGGAAATTTTCAAAACTATTGTTGCTAATCCAAAACAACCCTAAATATGGCCAAGTTTCCCCTTATTTGAGTTGTCGATCCCAACATGACCATATTATTTATGCGTTATGTCACGCTCTAAAGGGTATCCTAAACGTGGCAGTCCGCTACATATAATATCAAGACTCAACAATGACCACCTTAATCATGCGAATACCTTAGTATTACATATAAGGCGTTTAGCACAATAATAGGAGACACTTTTGGGAAGTGTGGTCTAAGCAAGTAAAAATGAACATACAAGAATCCAAAAATAAAACAGATCATAATATTCATAATCAAAGGTCTATTACATGATTTTTAGGGGAATACCCCTGCTAAATTCCAAGGATCGAAAATAACTAATAGTTTATACAATAATTTAATACTACATCAAAGATTTCAAAAGAATTCTAATCTAATTCTTCAAGTAGATTTCCTTCAAAAGCTCCAAAAAAAAAAAAAGTTATGCTAATAAGAGGAGACCTCGAGTGCAAAAACAGGTGTTCCTGAGAATGCAAATATCTATAGGGGTGTAAGCTTACGGGCTTAGTGAGCAAATCCCAAAATTCATACTTTGAAAAAAAAAATTATCAACCAAGTTTATTAAGCAAGCAAATGGGATGCAACAAGCATATAAGCATACAAGACATATGATTTTCCAAGAATCATATGTTGAATTAATTACGCTCTTCATTCGAGGTTAGGTATTCCAGCCCATTATGGCCACTACTTCTTTTAAAACATTTTTGATAGATCTTACTAGCTCCTATATGCCATAAAAAATATGTAGTTATTACTGGCTCCTACTAGCCACCAATATTTATGTAGATTTTATCGGCTCCTACTCACCATATACATGATATACTGGTTATGCCTACCACCACATTCATACACTAGTTCCACCAATTGTATAATAGCGAATGTAATATGTCTTAACATATGAAGTGCATGTATAAATTTTCAATTAAAGCCTAGCCGTTATATTTTAATTTCTTACAAGTGGTCAACCAATTTCAAATACTCCAACGTGATAATACGCATACAATTTATTACAAGCAATTCATGCTTCGATATACTTAATATTCTTTCAACATATTATCATACAACTTCCATTTTATCTTGTCTTAATTCTAATGCAACTAAATTTACGAGCATAATCATAAGTATGAAAAAGAAAAGGGAATAGACTCACTCGGCCATGATGATACCTCTTTCTTATGGATGAGTCGATTGGTAATTTCACTAATCAAAATAAGCCTCCGGGTACAAACACTCCTCATCGGGATCACCTAATCAAAAAGAATACTCATAATGAGCATTTCTTGTTGATTCTATGGTACTTATAAAAAACTATGGCATAAGATCGTTAAAATTCTTATAGAGGGTAATTCAAACTTAAAATGGCTATAACTTGTTCATTTTAACTCGAATTGCGCATAATAATATACCCTTTTTACCTCTTCGGAAAATCTATCCAATTCTAAAACTATTTTCATTAAACTAAGTCGTTTGAGCTCCAAAACAGTGGTGATCAGATTCACCACGAATTTTGAAAAACCTACTTTTTCTTCTTTTTACAAAAACTTGTCTCAAAGATATAGATATTATAATGGTTTGAAAAACCTTTAAAAAGTATATATATATAAATATATATATGTTGACTCATATTAAATGCATGAAATTAATGAAGTTGTCTCAACCATAAATTTTTGGTAAAAGCATAGTCTTCTAAAAGTATAACTTTTGAAAATTTCTTCTTAGTTTGTTAAAAAATTTCTTAAGTTATTTTAAATAAGTGTTTTCTTTTCTTAATTCCATTTCCTTAGTCTTTTAAATTTCAAAAGATGGTTTTTGTTTTTTTTTTTTTCTAAATTCCATATAGCTTAGTTCCTAATACTTTTTGAAAGTAGTAATAATTCTATATTTTCTTACAATTAAAGAAATGATTTCCTAAGTTGTTCAGTAATCTTATTCCTTAAGATCATTCTATTTTTATGAAAGGAAATTTTTTGGTGTTTGTCAAACTAGTTTATTTGAAATTCAAAGTATTGATGAAAAGTGAAGTTAGTAAAACAAGAACTTGAAAATTTTAATTTTAAGAATACCTTTCCACTTTACAATTTTGCAAGGTGTAAGTGTGTATTATGTAAGAATTCATAAGTTCTTTATTTTCTAAAAGATATACTAAGATGGATTCTTAAGTTTTCATAAAAAAATCATTTCTTTCATGATAACATTTATTTTGAAAAGAACTTTTATTTAAGGAAACCTTTGTTTTTTATTCTTTATTTTGTTGAGAAAAAATCAATATGTTCATACATGATTATGATTATAGAATTCTGAAATTATGAAAGCATAAGAAGCGTATAATAAGTAATAAAATATGCAAGTAAAGAAATATGTTAAGTATTGGAAACCTTAACTTCATTAAGGTATCCCAGAACTAAGAATGGACTAGTCCCAAAAGAAATAAGGAAAATAAAGCAAATATTGTTTTCACTTGATGATGACAAGTCTAAAACTAGAGACTAGTCTTAAAATAACATGAAATAATAAATTGCATAACTTGGAAGTAAATAAATAACATTGAGCTTATATACTCTAAAGATTATATATAAGTACATAATTATATCTAGTTACATATATATAAGAGGTTAACATAAAATCAATAATAATATGAGCAAAAGTAAAATAACAATATAAAAATATATGAATACATATTCATGAACAAGAACAATATATGAACATAGTGTAGCTTCCATAACATTAAGTTTAGAAAACTCATACCATGGTCATGTAAAGTTACATGACATGGTAAGAAAGATTTTAAGAAAATTCTTACCTAATGTAGTGTTTGTAGAAGAAGAAAAGGGTTTTGTGAAGGAAATTTTAGAGAGTTTTGGGAGAGTATTTGAGAAGGGAGTTGGAGAGAGTTTTGGGAGTGAAATTTTGTGGGTAGAAGATGTGTGAATGAAGTGAAACAGGAGGAGGTATTTATAGGAAAATGAGAGTGAATTTTGAGTGATTTAATTAAAGAAAAATTGAAAAAAAGAGAGAAGAGAGAGGGAGGCACCTACCATGCATGGGGGAGAGGGAGAGATTTTTTTTTTTGTAATTTTGTTATTAAAAGTAATAATATGTAAAGTAGATATGATATAAAGTTAAGGAAAAGATAAAAAGTAAATATAATAGGTGTATGGTGTTGTAAGAGTAGGTGTTAGAAAAAGTATAGATAAATAAATAATATATAATAGTAATGAATAGTGTAATGTAAAGTAAATGTGACTAGTAAAATATCGTAGCAAGAAAATACGTTTATAAATACGATATCTGTTATTTTTAGTTATCGAAAAGTTATAAAAACTGATATTTTTAAAATCTTTGTATTAAATAGGTTCCAACGGTGTTATCATAATATTTTTATTATTTCGGGCTCCGGAACACGCTTTTTGAGAATTGATCCTGAGTGAATCCGAAGGACACTTAAAATTCACGAATATGATATTTTTATGTTTCCTCAAGATATTACAAACTATTATTATTAATTAACACAACTTCATTTTTTAGGGCTAAAGAATACGGGAATGCCGGATCTAATTTCTAGGGTTTGTACTAGACTTTTGTTGACCTTTAGGGTTGCTGGTTGACTTTTAGTTATAAGATCAAACTTAAAATTAACCGAAAATTTTAGGGGTTTACATGTTAAGTACAAATTTTCCTTAACTTAGAAAATTCTTCCTTCAAAGCTCATGAATCCCACTTAAATCATTTCTTTAAACTTAAATTACATTTTAAAAATCTAAAACTAAAATGAAATCAATCTAAATACTGACTTCATGATATTATATATCAAAATAATCAAATAAAGCATAAAATACTTCAATTTATATAAGGCTATAAATATGTTTAAATGCTCTTAACAACAGGCAATACAAATAGCTAGCGATAGATATTGTTCAAGTCAACCTTTCAAGTACACATATACATTGGTTATTGCTTATGCTTATCTAAAATAGAATCCCAAACTTACTATTGAATACTCAACATAAGAATTGATTGTTATGTATGCTTAGCTGGGGTTAGTGGATCAGGAATACTAGTGATACTGATGTTGCAACTCAATGATCCTTATGTAATGATGTCCCTACTGTAAACCCCGGTAATTCTCAGTAGCTAGGAAACCCCAGGAGTTGTAAACGAAACCCTAACCCACTCAGCTTGAGTTTAGGTGAATGGAGCCTAGGAACCCTAAATCCGGCTTTTCTTCGGTTTCATAGTAAAATAAATATTTTGGAGTGAATGAATTTGAATTGTTGTTCCAAAGTACATTTCAAACCTTTGAAAGTTTTAAATTCGGGAATTTTTCAATTCCGGGCCTTCCCGAGCCCAATTACGGAAAAGCGTGCCCCGGGCCACGGATTCAGAAAAATATTCTGGAATATTCATTAGAACCGTAATTTTATAAGGATTCCAAAAATATCAATTTCATAATTTTCCGAGCTAAAAAATTACAGTTATAGCTTTTCCCGTGTTTTCGGAACAACCGGTAAAGTAGATGTCTTGTCTACTATTCACAAGTACAACCTACACTACACACTACCCATACCCTATTCTTACATCCTTACAACCACTCATTTCAATTTTCTTTTCCAAGAAATTTTGTCTCTTAAACAATTATTGCATTTTATACAAATTCATTTACTAAATTACAAATATCAAAATTTTTTTTTTTTTAAACACACACACCCCCCCCCCCCCCCCCCCCCCCCCCCCCCCCCCCTACATGATGGCCGGCGCCCCTTTGTTCCTTTTTCCCCCCCCCCATTTAATTATTTTCATCTCATTTAATAAAGCTAAACCCTAATTTATTTGATATATATACCAAATGTTCTCTCTCTCTCTCTTCATTTTCCTTCATTTAATTTTTGTTAAAGGATCAAAACCCTCTCTTCCTCTCCTCTCCAAGTGCCGAGCAACCCCTCCCCCCTTCCTCTTGCAATTTCAACTTTGTTTCTTCTTCTTTCCTCCTTCAAGACTCCTTTGGTATGTATATTTAGGCCTTGTATATCCTAAATCTTGTTATGGCAAGATCATTCTTGTGTGTTTTCTCCTCTAAATCCCAATGAGCATGAGCAAGGGACATGAAAACACAACTACAAGAATCTCAATCAGCCATCTCAAGAAGTGGATCTAGCCTTTAAATGAGTTTTGTTTGAAATATCAACTTGTTCATGCATATAAAGTAGTGATCTTGTGTTTATATTGTTGTTCATGCCATGAATCCATGTTACATACATCATATGTAGTAGATCTAAGGTTTAGATATTCACCACTTTATGTACATGCATGATCATAGGTTCATTTTGTTTATGTGCCTTGTTGATCATAAAAATGAAGTCTTGTTCATGTATAGAGATGTTAGATATATCTCCACATATAGATGGCAAGAACATTGAAAAAGGAAGGACTTTGTTAGATATGGAAAGTTGAAAATTCGGATGAAATGGAAACTCTACCCTAAAGACCTCCAAAATCAATTTTAAACTTATATTTCATAAGAAAAATGAAGGGTATGTGTAATAGACATGTTGAAGGAATTATTTTCATGAGTTTAGATGAGTTAGCATAATAAAATAAGAAAAACAAGAGGTGAAGTTAGAATGAAAAGTGTTGACTTTAATTGTGTAGTCAAATTCGTAAACTTTGTTAATGCCTAAATAAACACTTAGTATTTAAGTCTAAAATGAATGTTTTATAAGCTAAATGAAGTCCTTAGATAATGTATACATTGAAGCCCCAATTTTTAATGCATTAGACAGATTTCCCTTAAGAAAAATGTAAGAAAAGAAAATTTGGAAAATTCGGATTTTTACAATAGCTTAATTTGAAAACATGTTTACCAAATGAAAAATGTGAAATTTTGTGCATGAATGGAGGCCATGACTATATAGACTTTGAGAACCTATTTTAATTAAATAATAAGTAGATTACAAGATTAAAAACCAAAGAAACCCTAAGGTATAATGTGAAAATAACTTCTTAGAATTAGTTTTATGAACTTTCCCCAACACTTAGAGTTCCTAAAAGTTTATTACTACAAAAATCATCATGACCATGCACATATTGAGTTCATTACATAGCATACACATTTGTAATTCATTCCCATATCATTCATGCATGAATCATCATCTAGGAATACTTTTTATCAAAGGCAAAGCAAATTTTCGAGATTGGGTCAATTGCGGGACAGAACTGATCCCACTGTTCCGTGACCCTATTATTTTCAAAACTTGGATTTAATACTTGAATTAGATAGATCTTTCGAAGTAGATGAAGATCGATATAAAGTTTGCGAAATTCCGAGTTAAAATGACCAAGTTATGGCCGTTAAGTCGGAACTTCCAAATATAGCGAGAAATCCGAATTCAACTAGTCTAGATGTATAGTTTGATTTAATTACATAGTGAGAATCTCATAGGGATTATTCTTGTTTGGTAGGTGATTCCGAGCAGGACGACACTCTACCTCCCGATTATTATTATTAAGAAGTTTGGTGTCCATGGCCGAGTGAGTTTACTTCCACTCTCAATTAATGCTTGTGAATGTAATGTAGTGGCACTAGTGATGTAGGCAAAGATAAAAGGAACTGTACAAGCATGATGGGGTATGGGAATTATTTATGTTGTTGATGGTTGATATGTGAAATGGAGCTTAAGGTATATCGAAACCGGGTGTTAAGATATTGACTGTTTTACTAGAATCTTAGATGAATGTCTGCGAATACTTGTTGGTCACTTAAAGAATTGAATTAATACTATTCGACTCCGACTATAAATTGAGTTCATTCATTCACAATGGGGTTGGAGCATTTGCATTGGTTGGTTTTTGTGACCCATAAAACGAATGTGAGGTTAATCGTGATCCATAAAACGAATGTGAGGTTAATCGTGATCCATAAAACGAGCTTTTAATCAGTTGACCGTGAGCTTAAACGGCGTCGTACCGCAGGATTCGTTAATCTGCTAACCCGGGATGGAGGCGCAAGTCCATCCACATATGATTTCCGGTTGTCATATGTTTGTTGATCACATTTGTATGATGCATACACTTGCTTGAATAATCACTTGCTTGAACGATTGTATTTAATTGTGTTATGGAAGTATTACTCACTAAGCTAGTTAGCTTACGCCCCTATAGTTTTATCTTTTGCAGCATGAGTTTATATGGCTTAGGCCAAGACAAGCCACAGCGCAGGTACCGGAGATAGGAGTTTCCTATAGAAGTTTGATTCATCTCTTTTTGTATAGACTTCCATTGGAAACTAAGGACTCTGGATGACTGTAATAGACTGTTATTCTTTTGCGGGGGAATGCCCCTTAGATTTTGTAAACTTAAGTTATGCGTTTTGATTTATTATCTATGGCTAATGCATGCCTCATTAAACTGTTTAACTCCATTTGTTGAAGTATTCTATTGTCGTAAAGGAACGCTTTACATCTACTTAAGACTTCCGAAGGCCCCGGGTAGGGAACTCGAGAGTCTTCCTTAGTATGTGGCGGGCTGTTACGTTTAGGATACCCTACGGGCGTGACACCACGGAGTCACGATTGGAAACGTTATCCCTGTGTGAAGTACCATATATATAGGAATTGGGCATGTAATACCCGAGGTTTTTGACACTAGTATAGTAAATAGAAAACTAGACAATTCACAATAGATAATAATTTTATAAAGCAATCAAAAGCCTTAAATAAAAAATTATGAAGTTATGAGTTCACCAAAAGCTTAAAACCTAGTTAGAAATTTTCCTAGTTAGTAAAAAATACTAAAGATAAGATTTCATAACTCGACTCGATAACTTAACAAGTGATCATAGTTAGTCTTAGATTTCAAGTGTAGTAATAGACTATTAATTTCTAGAGTCTATTAGTCACAAAACAATAACTTAATGACGAATCGTTAGAATTATAAATATGCAATGAAATAAAAAATAGATCAATATGTAAGAATTTAGACCTCAAATAAAAATTTTGATTATATAAATACGCTAGTTAGAAAATTCTGAGTCTATAGAGACTAAAACTCTAATTTAGCCTATTAAGCCTGAAAACTCTAATCGTGTGGATGAAAACCCTAAAAATATTTAATTTCGTAACTTTTAAATTCAAGATTTTAACTCATGAATAATCTAAAATTAATATAAAGGTCCTAGATGAATTTTAAAAGATGATTTCTTCAAATAACTAATATATTTATATGTGTATGACCCAATATACCAATAGATGGCCTAGATATTCACCTTTTAAGCCTTTAAATAATACTAATATGTGCTAAACTTCTTTCAAAAGACTTAACCATCTAACAAGAGTGACATAAGGCGAGGGGTGTCACATGTCCTTCTAGGGAATCTTAGGACCATAAAATATCAAGGTTCATAATGACTAAAAGTAACCTCTCCTTTAATAGAAAATCTTGGTTAATCCATCCATTAAATGCGTGACAAGGACCCAAAACAAACTTGAAATTTTCTCTTTCTCTCCCATTTAAATTGTAAATTTCATTCCCACTTTAAGAAAGTTATACTAGATATTTCGAAGGTCATATTTAGCAATCATTATATGACACAAGTGGCACCAATAGAGAGTTTATACCATAGATGACAAGGGGCCACTTTTGAACACTAGACTATAAAAAGTATTAAATATAATAATTTGTTAAGAGACAAAAATTTCTTGAAAAAGAAAATATAGTGAGTATTTATAAGGATGTAAGTATAGGGCATGGGTTGTATGTGTAGTAGGTTGTACTTGTGAATAGTAGATAAGACAACTACTTTACCGGTAGTAAGAAAAATACGAGAAAAAGGCCATAACTGTAATTTTTATAAGCCGAAAAATTATAAAGTTCATATTTTTGAAATCCTTATTAAATTTTGGTTCTAAAGAGCATTCCGGAATATTTTTCTGAATTTCTAGTTCCAGAGCTCGCTTTTCCGTAATGGATCTCGGGAAGGCTCGGAATAGAAAATTTTTTGAAATCAAAACTTTCTATGGTTTGATATATACTTTAAAACAATATTCTACATTAAATTACTTTATAAAAATTCTTTTAATTTGAAACCGAAAAAAAGTCGGATCTAGGGTTCCCAAGTTTCTCTCACATAGCTTATACTAATCCGGTTTAGGGTTTTGTTTTCCGGTTTCCAAAGTTTACTTGATTACTAAGAAAACCGGGGTTTACAATACTAATTATAAGCAACAAGACAAATAAGGTCCTAAAGTCATATAAAGAACTGTAAGCCCCACTCATGCATTTCAAACATCAAACATCAAACATCATTACTCTTTTTATGAAATGAAAAACATAGCCTTAAAAGCTCTCTTCCAACTGCCATGCCCCGAAGGGTACCTTAAATGTGGCAGTCCGCTATAACAATATTAAAGCCTAGGATGACCGCCTTAGTCATGCGAAGGCTTCCATACTACGTACAAGGCGTCTACACATAGAGGAGACACTCAGAGTGATACATTTTATATATGATACAATTTGAGTAACAATGTAAAGGAAATACAATTCACTATACTTCAGATACAATTCACTACACTTCAAATAAAAATCACTATACTTCAAATACAAATCACTATACTTCAATTTCAATTCATCAAAAGATTTCACTACACAATCTATTACAAAACATTTCACAAAACTAGCTAATATCTTCAAGCATGCTTACTTCCTACCGAAATCCCAAAGTTATATTTGGCTCCAACCATCTCGATCTCTAAGTAGCCTTCTCCCGTTAACCTATTTATTCAAACATCTATTAGGGTATAAGCTACACTAGCTTAGTGAGAGTTCCCTTAATTTCGTACCATAACAAGCAAATTATAATTCATCCATATGTTATGCATGAACAAACACATGAGCAGACAAGCATATGACTTTCCGGTAGCCATATGTGAATGGATTTACGTCCTCCATTCGGAGTTAGAATGGTCCATAAGACATGCAACCATAATTCTAATCTTGAGTGGGATGGTCCACAAGTCATGCAACCATAATCCCGATCTCTTTCTCTTAGTTATACAACCGTTATTGTTTTATTGTAGTTTTACGTGCCTACCCTATATCCGTTAACTTAAGCAATCATCTCGCATCCTTAATGTTAATAAGGCCCCTTCGCCTCCCACTAATATACTTTTGTCCCACTAAAGGTATATCATCAATGCAATGTGACTCAACATGTGATATGCATACACAGTTTATTCATATAATCATGGTATATTAATTATGTAGGTTAAGAGCGATCATAGAGAATTTCAAACAATTCAAGTCTGTGCTAACTCATACAATGATTTTACATCAAGTCTCGCCTCGATATACTTATCATTCATTCAACCAAGATTATACCACAACTCATCACAATTTTATCTTTTCCTAATTCTAGTGCAATTAGCTACAAGTACAAGCAAGATAACAAAATAAGAGGAAAACTCACTCGGCCATTGTATCACCGGTCTCTTAGTAAAAATAATACGGCGGTATGGAATCGTCGATTTTTGGGTCACCTATAAAGGAAGAAATACCCTAATAAGTATTTCATCACTTAACTAATCCATTCTATCTTATACAAACTATCAAATTTGTAATTCTCGTCCTAAGCGGGAATTCCAACTTAAAATGGCCATAACTTAGTCGTTTTAACTCGGAATTTAGCAAATTATATATTGATTACTATCTACTACAGATCTATCTAATTTTAATATCATATTTAAGTTTTGAAATCTTTGAAGTTTCAAAAAGGTCTAATCAGTTCTGATCAGTAGGGAAATTCAATTCCAAAAAGTAGTTTTGTGAATGCTTGTAATGTTTCTACTATCCAAAGCAAGTATACATCCAATATGAACAAGTTACTAACATAAATGATATGTCATGAGATATATATATATATATATATATATACATGTTATTAATGATATTGAATAAAAGAAATTTTTAGAAAAAATTTTCTTTGTAAGACTTTATGAAAAATCATCTTAGAAAAGCTAGTTTTGTATTCTTGACAATCCCCACTTGTTTTTAGAAAAATTCCTCGATAATTTTTTTTTTATTCTTGTCAAAATTAAGCCTTCATTATCTATACTCCTTAAGGCCTTGGTTTTTCAATAAAACTCTCATTTTACACTTTGTAAACATGTTTTTAAAATTGGTTCATCCCAAAATCCAAATTTTGTAAAAATTGTTTTTGTGGTGATTCCTTTAAGTAAAAATCATTTGATATTTAGAAAATTAAGGCTCAACCATACCTATCCACTTAGGACTTCATTTCTTTAATAAAGATTCTAATTTGAGTTTGAAAAATATGGGTTTTCATACCATTACTCCTTTATTACGAATTTCTTAAATGATAACAACTCAAGTTTTCCTATTTTATTTCTACTCCTTGTTCTACATGTGTTTCTTGGCAAATCTCATCTTAATTTATAAAAATCATTGCTTGATGACATCTATGTCCTAAACTCTTCATTTTTCATGTAAAACACAAGTCTTGAAGTTGATAAAAGGGTTTTTAAGGCATGGTTTTGAAATCATCCGAATTTACAAAATTTGGATAAAACTCAAATTTCATATTTTTGTAATCTCTTCCTATTTTTGAGAATCTCTACTAGTAGATCTGCCATTTACTTATAAAAAACATCTCCTATTGATACATATTCCATAAGCCTTCCATTTTCTAAACAAAACTTTCATTTTGGTGTTGAAAAATGGGTTTTCAAAATTAGTCTTGATTGAGATCCGAATTTACCAAATTTATTTTTGGACATATCTTTTGATAAAATCCATCTAAACATAGGAAAAATCATCCTTTACATATATCTTAAAGCCTTCTATTTCTTAAATAAAACTTTACTTTTGAGTTGGAAAACATGTTTTTAAACTATGCCTTGGCCTAAATCCGAAAATGAGATTTTTATTTTGAAAATCACTTTCGATTCTTGTAAAAAAAAGTCTTGATGATACACATCCACTAAACCTTCATTTTCTCAACTAAAACTTCCATTTTGAGACTTGGAAAGTGGTTTTTAAATATAGGTTTTGCCAAGATACGAATTTCACTATTTTTATTTAAATTCAAAATCAAGATCTACGCATAATATGAACATGGGTATAAAAGAAATGCATGGTAGTAAACTATAAACTCATAGATCTAAACTTTACTCCTCAAAATCATTTATTTATGATATCTATTCCTTAAGCTCTTCAATTCAAATGAAAAATACACATTTTGAAGTTAAAAAATAGCTTTTCTAAATATGGTTCTCTTTTTATCCGAATTTTCAAAAATGATTTTTTTTGAAACTAAAATAGATCTTGAGCTTTCTAAAACTTTTCTACTATCATCAAGCTATTACAAGTTATTTAAGAAAATAAATCAAAAGTTTAATGCATTTATGAACCTAAAACAACTAGATCTAGTTTACTATACTAGTTATAAATGCATAAACACTATGATGGTTATGTGAATGATGAATACATGCACAAATCATTAGCAATAACAACATAACTTGAGAATAAAAGAAAATAATAGCAAAATAACTCAAATAACAAGATCTAAAACATAAACATAATCAAAATTACAAAAAAATTTATATCTACAAAATAAACTACTTTTAGTAAGAAAATAATAATAATAATACAAGAGAATAATCATAGAAAAGAGGAGTGTTTCATTTTGGCATCATCATCCTTAGCTTTTTAAGCTTATGGATGGTCATTTGATGCATGAAACTCTCACTATACTTTACCTATACCATCTATGGAAGCTTAAGAAGAAGGTATACTTAGAAAATCTTCAAGAATGGAGTGTGGAAGTGATTTTTTTTAGATGGGGGCAGCTTGTTTCCTTTGCAGGAACAAGGCTAAGAAAGTGATAAAGAGAGAAAAAGAGAGAGTAAATGGTGTAGGTTTAAAGAAGGAAAGAGTGTAAATGAGCGGCATTAAATGGAGAGATGAGTGTATTAATATGTGTTAATTAATTGAAAGAGAAAAAAATAAAACGAGGGCAGAAAATTGGGGGGCTGCACGTGAAAATAGAGAGGAGAGAAGGAGGGAATTTGGTTGGTTTGTAACTTGAAATTGTAATGTGTAATTAATGTGTATGTGTTGCTTCTTTAAGAAGGATTGGAATAGATTTATTTTAATCAAATTGGAAGTATATCAAAGGACAAGTGCAAAAAAAAGGAGTAAAAAAAATTTGCCAAGAAGTGATAATGAAGTGTAGAAAGATTGACATGAAAAAGAAGTGATGTGTGGAAGGTGTACTTGAAGGTATGGGTTGTAAGAGTACTTTCTTAATAAAATAAAATAAAATAAGAAAAATAGAAAATATATTCCAAATATTTGTAGCAGATTTTTCATAATTAAAATAAGATAATTAATAAATTTATTTTAGTGAATTATCAAATAAGTTATTGGTATAATTAAAATACGCGAATATGAGCTATAAATGATATTTTTATAACCCGAAAATTTATAAAAATTTATTTTATGAAAATAAAAATTTTTAAATTATTAAATTAATTTATTTTATTTTTAGTATGGGGTCTTAAATAGAAACTGATCCTGAAAAAACCCGAAACGAATTAAATTTTTGAAAAATAAAATTTTCTATGATATATAAAATATTTATGTAAAAATATAAGGGTTCCTAAGAATAATAAAATTGCATAATGAATAGTAGTGAATAGTACTAAAAGACTAGTTAATTACCGGCAGTAATGAAATAAGAATATAATTGCAAAATTAGATATTTCTAGTTATCGAAAAATTATAAAACTAATATTTTAGAAATCCTTATGAAAATACGAGTCTAACGGTACTAATGGTATATTTTTTATATCTCGAGCCCCAGGACACGCTTTTCAAAGTCTGTATCTAAACGGGTTCGAAATAGGTAAAAAATTTACCAATCTGATATTTTTAAGCGACTTTATATTACTACGAGCTATTCTACATACTTAAACTACACCTTGGTCTCTAGGGTTAAGGGCGCGAGATTGCCGGACTTAAACTACTGTATTCTACTTAGGGTTCCCGGGTGATTTTCCGGTTTAGATATTTGCCAATTTGGAAACTGATATTTTATGTTTATACAACATATTTAATTTTAGAAATTTATTTTAAATTTTATTTTTTTAAGTATTTAATATCTCTTAACGTTTTCAGAATTCTTGAATTGAGTTTTATTTTTGAAAGTTTCATGGTTATTTACTTTTTAATAATTTGTTTTTGGGTTCTATATTACCCGATTTTATAAGTCAGAGTTAAGTATGAAATTTTTCATATGTAGTGGTTTTGGATTTGAAGTATGTTGAGTTCTTATTTTATTTTTAAGGATTCTTATTTTCCTCAAGATTAAAAAATTTCTGGATTCGTTCGTGATTTAGGACTAATCGAAGCTCGGTTTTGAATTTGGAGTGATTTTTAGGATTTATTTTCGAAGTTCATTTTGGAATTATTTACTGAAATTTTCCAAGGCTTACACCAACCGTGACACTTCAAAGCTATGTACCCTATACCCCTTTTCAACATCAAAATCTAACATCATACACTTCCTTTTCTACATTACAACTTTAACAAGAAATTCCTACACGAAAGGTCAATAGTCAAAAGTAAGAAAATCATCTTGGTCAAATTAGAACTTTAACAAAAATCAAACTCATGTACTCTCCTTTTGTGCTAGGAACTTCGCTTCTACTATAAAGGGAAGGCATCAATTTCAAACTTTATCAAACCAAGGTAATATCTACACTACTCCATGCCTAAATCATGTTTAAGAAAAGATCTCAAATGAAACCTAAGTGAATCTCTAGTTAATGCATCATAAGTTTTGACCTTATAAGACTATGTATGATCTATGTTGAATTCCAAAAATCTAAACTAGCTACAATACAATTTCATGAGTATAAATGGGTTTTAGAAGCAAAGAAAGATAGAATGTAAACTCCTTAATTTTACACAACCAAACTTTGATAATTGGCAAGAATATGATATGAAATCTTGAAAAGCTTTGAGATAAGTGACAAAGATAACTCTCGATTTTTTGTGATTTAAGAATATAAAATGTAAACAGTTCAATTATAGTTTTAGAAATTAGAATTGTCATTAAAAAAATTTCTGTTAACTCTTTACAATCAATGATCAATAACAAATCAAAGAATTAATGAAGAATTATTAAGACTCCTGTAATTTTAAAAGAATTAGCAATCACGTTTGAAAAATAAAAAAAAAACAATAAATATGCTCAAAAAGTTTTCAAATAAGAAAAACGTAATTAATCGCCAAGTTAAACCTAAACTTAAGCAAATAAAGATAAATATATCTCTAGATCATCAAAACATAGAATTAAAATAACATTTAAAGAGTAAATTTTCAAAATAATCGCAAATTGATATTTTTATGAACTTATAATTAAAGATGATCGAAACCCCTTAAAGAAGATATTGATAAAAAAAGTAGCCTCTTAACGAAGTAATTTCTAAAAAAGGAACTTCTTGAAGAAGCTAATAACACCACCTCCTTAAGTAAGTGATACCTTATGGAAGTCACTCAAATCATGTAAATGATTTATTGTATAAGAGAATATTCAAAACATAAAACAAGGAATCATAATAAGATATAATTTATAAGCTCAAAAATTAATACCTATAAAATACTCTACATTATTGATTTATTCATGTGGCTATTTCGGGCACATGATACATAATATGTATATGATAAACTATTACTACAATTTATAATAGTAGTAGTAGTAGCAACAGTAGTAGTGTTAATAATATCAAAAGTATATTGTGACTAACAATATACCTTATAGTAAAAATAAACAAGATTATTTTGTCATATGATAAATAATAAAATCACACTCGATCCACAAATTAAGACAATTTTAATAAGTTAACAATATTAAGAACATAATTGTTATATTACTAATATTATATTAGTCATGATAACTTATCGACTTGTAACAATGCTAAATGATTTATAAATAAATTATAACCAATATTGTAATATTAGTGAACTATTGTAATAAGTACTATTACAATTTAACAATTATGGTAATAATATATACGTAATCATCATATCAATATAACCTATAATACAATAAGACCCTAAGGCTAATTACCTAGGAAAGCTTAAAATTATTGGCACGAACTACATACCTGACAAATCATTTGATATGACAAATACTATAATAAGATAATTATAATAGCAAACAAGCAAATACGCAAATCAAGAAAATAGTATGATATTAATTAAATAACGTAGGTTGAAATCATATAAAAAATTAATTAGAATTTTATTAAAATAACTCAAACACATCATAAATCCCAGAATTCGCTTTGGAACCAAAATCCTAAACTATATCAAATCATACCCAAACTTTAGAAATCTTAGATCAAATCAAATAAATCTTATAACCCTAAAATATGATATAAATTAATTTAAACCCGAAGTCCAAAAAATTTAGAACCCTAGAAATCTTAAATAGGATCAGATAAAGATTTATTAACCCTAAGATATCTAATGAATTAGATAAAGCCTGAAACCCTAAAGGTAAACTATTTAACAAAAACATATCACCATCAAAATGATCCAATAGCTTAATCTATTCGGAAACCTTACACTAAATAATTCGTTTACCTAATCACTAACACGCAAATCGAGATGACATAATTAAATGATAGTCAATAATAAAATAATAAGAAATAATTTCCTATAATTGAAAACCCTTAAACTATTTCGATAATCTTATAATTAAAACCTTGAAGTCGATAACAAAATTAGAACCCTAAAGTCAAACCGAGTCAATCTTAAATCATAAGAAGTTGAGATTCGATTAGACAGCTTCAAAAACCATAAGATATATTATATACCATAAAATATCAAATTCATCAAACTTTAATCGTTTTAAACCTTTATAGGATCAATTTCCATATCCAACCCCTAACATGTAAAACGAGATAAAATATTCCAACAAACAATTTACACTAGAATAATTTAAGTTATCCATAAAATATTAGATAAAATTTTATCAGTGCATAAAAAATTAGTTATAGTTTTTATACTCGTATTTTTATCTCTACCTGTAATTTATTTGTTTTGTTTACTATTCATCTACTCTACCCTACCTTTTCTTACATCTACTCTTACACACGTATACACCTATCTCTTACATTTATATTACCAACACTACTTTTTACATACTTTACTTAACTTCAAGTCTTGGAAGCCTTGAAAATATATTCATATTTTATTTCATTACGCTTGTTCTATTTTATTTCATATAGTGACTAAATATTTCAAGTCTCAAAGAATCTTAATAACAAGCTAAGACTCCCTTGTTTTTATTCTCACAACCTTATGTTCCTATTTATTATCCTTGCTATTATTTTGAGCTCTTAAATTTTGTTTTACATTCATACTAATAATTTTGAACTCATGCCCATATAAGTTCACAGTGATGTTGTTATGTCGGAAAGTAAATTTTTAAACATGAATGTTGATAATTCTTTATTAACAAATTATTTTCTAAAAATCATATCTCAATACTTGAGAAATCCTTTTATTAGGAATAAAAATTAGAAATAAATACTCAACTATATCTTTCAAAATGTCAAAAGAATTTTTCTAAATTATAAAATTGACAATTCTTTATTATGTAAGACTTTCTAGAAATCTTATTTACAATACATGTACAAACCCTTTTATTAAAAATAAAAAACTTAGAAAAGTCATTTACTTAATTTTTCTTATATTCAAAACTTAAAACATTTTAAAGATAATACAACTTAAAATAATTTTTCTCGCAAATACATAGATGTTCATATTTTAGAAAATAATTAGTTAAAAAAATTTATTATGAAAATGAAATATTCATGATTAAAAATAAATATAAAACCATGATTTTTAGTTAAATTTCATATTTAAAAAAAATTCAAGAATTGAAATTTTATTTAAAAACCCAAAAGTAAATTTTCCATAAACTTAACTTTTCAACCTTCCATAAAGTTTATTTTACAAAATTTCTATTTTGAAATAACATTAGTAGGCTCATGCATGCAATGTGAGTTATTGTCATTATTATATGATTTAAATATGAGAATAATTATACTTGATTATAGAGTCAAATGAAGAAAAATTAAAAAATTGAAAACAATAATGTCTAAACGCACTGGATGCATTCTATATAGTACCATTTTGAGACACAAACAACTTCAAAAAATTAAAATAACCTTAAAATGATATAACATTCGAAGTAGGTAGAAAACGACTACACATATATGAAATTCTGAGTTAAAATAGTAAATTATGGCTATTTTAAGTTGGAACTTCATAACCGAGAAAAATGATGTGAATAGAGTAAATAGAGATAGAATTTAAGTAGAACTAATATGAAAACTCATTCCAAGTAATTCTTTTGTTTAGGTGATGAAAATTTGATATACTTTTGTCACGCCCCAAAGGAGTCTAAATATAATAGTCCGCCAAGCTATATGAGACTTAGGAATTGTACCATAATCGTTCTAAAGTCTCGTACAGATACAAGGCATACCTTTATGACAATATAATGCATGAACCAATGGAGATAACTAGTTTAATTTGACATAATATAAGCATTAGAATATAAACCATGAGTCAACATAATTAATTGCAAAAGTTTCAGAGGCATTCCCTTTTAAAAAAAAAAAATCGAGGTTAATAACAGTCTTTTACAGTCATCCAATAAATAATAAGGTTTCCTATGAAAGTTTACACAAAATCAAACATAAACTTCTAATGGAAACTCCTAATTTCTATACCTGCTTGGCAGGATGTCTCGGCTTTAGCCATATATAGGTATACTGCAATAAGAAAATACTGTGGGGGCGTAAGCTACACTAGCTTAGTGAGCAAATACTTCCATAAATACATTTATAACAATTCAATCAATCAAGTTAATTATTCAATCGTATGGAATGCATCAACCACATAGACAAACAATCATATGATTAGCCAAAAATCATATGTGAATAGATTTACCCTCCATTCGGGGTTAGCAGATTAACGAATACTATGGTACTAGCGTTGAATTAATAAGCTATTTATGGATCACGGATAACCAACTTATGTCGTTTATGGATCACGATCAACCAACTTTTAGCCATTTACGGATCACGGGTATTCAACATATGCTGATGCTCCATCCCCATCTTGAAGTGATTATGTCTGTATTAATTTATCAATCCGAATAGTCATTAATACCAATTTCTTAGGTCATCAACAATTTCACAGACAATCAGTCCTATAATACTCTAAACAAGCATAAGTTAATTACCCGATTCTGATATTCTTAATACCATTTCTCAACTCAACAATAAACATACATAATCCCCCATGATTCCCATTATACAATTCCATTTTATCTTTCACCTTATAGTTAGTGCAACTATTTACAACAATCATAAGCAAGAAATGAAATTAGGAAGTAATACTTACTCGACCATTGATCGCCGATCTCTTAGTAATAGCAATCTGGTGGTAATGAATCCTTGGGATCCAAGTCACCTAAACGAAAGAAATACCCAAATGAGTATTTCAACTCATATCTAATCCATTTTATGTCATAAAAACTATTAAGTTCGTAATTCTCGCATTAGTGGAAATTCCAACTTAAAATAGCCATAATTGGTCATTTTAACTCGAATTTCGTAAATTATATACCGTTTCCTATCTACTTCAAAAGATCTATCTAATTATAATATAAAATCTAATTTTGAAAACTTTTAAGTCTCAAAAGATCTGAACAGATCTGGTCAGTAACCGAATTCCCATTTTCGAAATTGTTTTTGTGAGGAATTATGATATCTACTATCCATGCCAAATATGCATGCAATAATAACAAATCACTATCATAAATGGTATGTTATGAGCTTCCTATATGCATGTTCATGATGATATTCTATTAGAAAATATTTTTGAAAATTTCTACTTTACAAGATATCATGAATACTTAACCTAGTAAGTTCAATTTGTGTTCTTGACCTACCAACTTGTTTTAGAGATTTTCCTTAATAAAATTTATTTATTCTTGCTAAATTAAGTCTTTACCATATCTATTCCTTAAGGTATTCAATTTCAACATAAATCCTCATTTTACACTTTGTAAACAAGTGTTTAAATATTGGCTATTCTTAAATCTGAATTTTAAAAATAGTTTTTAAGTGATTTCTTTGAGAAAACTCATTTAATTTAAAAATTCAAGGCTCCATTGTTCCTTTCCCCTATGGACTTGATCTCCTTAATAAAAACTTCCCTTTTGAGCTTGAAAATAGGTGTTTACATAACCTCTTTTCCTAGTTACGAATTTCATGTAACTATCCTATTGTTACCTATTCCATAAACTCTTCATTTTTCACATAAAAATATGTTTTGGAGTTGAAAAATAGGTTTTCAAAATACAACTCTTTTTCCATCCGAATTTACAAATATTTGTTTTTATGAAACCAAATTTGTTCTTAAGCTTTTTGGCTCATCTTCATAAATATCCTAACTTTTAGAAATAATGAGTCATTCATTTACATAAAACAAAAATCCTTATGACCATTTATTCATCATAAACATAATAAATGCATGAGATCTACAATATCATATAAAAGAATAAATGTTTAAGAGCTAGATCTAAGTGTAGTGATCATGGGAAATGCATGAAATGAAGTATGCTACTTATGACAATAATGTAATAGCAAGGTTCCTACATGAACTCATCACTATATGAACATATATTATGATTATGAGGAAAACACAAGCTTTAATCACAAGATCCACAACTTGTGATGGCTTGATCTTCTTCTTTCTAGTGGTTTCATGTCCCTACATGAAGCTCATAGGGATTTTTTAATGAATCCTCACATGAATGATATAGCCATTACACGTCTTTATGGTAGTATAGTTTAGATCTATACCTATTTAAGCTTTGTAAACAAGAGAAGTTGAAGAAGAAAAATGTGTGTGAGTGTGTGTATGAGGAGGGGAGTGTCATGGCAAGCTTGAGAGAAAAGAGAGAGTTTGTAAAATTTTTGCAAAAGTGAAATGAAGAAAGAGATGGGAAGGCATAAAATAATATATATATATATATATAGGAAATTGAATTAGGGTTTTTGTGATTAAAATAAAGATGGAAAAATAAAACAATTGAGCGAGAAAGGGGAGGGGGTGTGCCGACCTTAGAGGGAGAGAGAGGGAGAGAAAATAATTTTTGTATAATTTTTCAAGTTAAATGTGTAATAAAAAGTGTTGGAAAAGTAAATGTAAGTAATGTGATGTAATAAGGTAAGGCTTGATTGTAAGGATGTAAGAGTAGGGGTATGGTTTGTAAGTGTGAGTAGGTATGGGCTTGTACTTGAATAGTAATGAATAGTAGATTAGACAATTAAATTATCACAGTAAAGAAAATACGATATAAAGGCTATAACTGTAATTTTTATAAACGAAAAAAATAATAAATATATTTTTGAATTCCTTAATAAATTCCGATCTTAATGAGTATTGTGGAATTTTTTTTAATTTCGAGTCTCGAGGGCCGGTTTTCTGGAACGAATCCTGGTCGAGTTCAAAGCAGATAATTTTCAAAAAACTGATCTTTTTATGTTTCGATATATTCTTTCGAACTATAATCTATATTAAATTGCTCTCAAAAGATTTATAGTTTTATTCTCGATGGAGTCGGACTTAAGGTGTCTAGGTTTCATGCTAACTCTAGCTATTCTGGTTTAGGGTTTTAATTTTTGATTCGGCTCTCAAAGCCAAGCTTGAATACAAGGAAAACGGGTTTACAACCTACCCACCTTAAACGGAGTTTTGTCCTCAAAATTGAAACTTACATACTTATTTCTCAAACAACTTGGGGCACTTCCTTTGAATTTCCTCCTCTACTGCCCAAGTTGCTTCCTCGAAGGCGTGATTTTTCCATAACACCTTTACATACCGGATTTCTTTATTCCATAGCTTTTGAGTTTTCTTGTCCAAAATTCTTACCGGTTTCTTCATAAGTGAGGTTTTCTTTTAACTGAATGGGTTCTAACTCTAATACCTTTTCGGGCTGGTACATATTTCCTTAGCATCGATACGTGGAACACATTATGGACTCCTGATATTCGATGGCAAAGCTAGTCGGTATGCTAGATCTCCGACTTTTTCCAAGATATCAAAGGGTTCAATATATCTTGGGCTCAACTTTCCTTGTATACGTATTCTCCTTATACTTTTAATCGGATTTACCTTCATGTACACATGGTTGCCCACTTGAAATTCGAGTTCCCTTCCTTTCAAGTCTGCCTAACTCTTTTGTCTATCCTGAGCTTCTTTCATTTCAGTTGAATGATTCTCACCTTATCGGCCGCCTCTTGTACTAACTCTGGTTCGATATCAAGCTTTTCTACATCATCCCAGAACAGAGGGGACCTACAAAGCCGTTCATATAAGGCTTCGTAAGGTGACATCTGGATGGTTGAGTGATAGCTGTTATTGTAGGCAAACTCAATGATTGGTATATGGTTATCCCAATTCCTCTTGAATTCTAAAACACAGGCTCTTAATATGTCTTCCAAGGTTTAGATTATCCGCAAGTATACTGGGCAAATCAAGTAATATAAAAATGAACCGAGTATCGTTCCCACGAGAACTAAATTAATTACTAGATCGATATTAGCTTTTACTAATATTTAGGAAATCAAAATGTATCAATTTAAACTAATTAACTAATTCTATCTAATATTAACAATGAATGCAATGAGATTGTGAGAAAGTATATAAGATAAATGTGGGGAGGAGTAGAATCCACCCTAATCTTTACTAATCATGATGAAGTTATATTATATGAATAATTAGAATTGTGGATATTTGTAAGAAATTGTCAAGACCTAAAACTATCAAGTTTTAGTAAACTACAAAATAATCTATTAGCTTCCACTATATAAATTATGAATGGAATCTAATTTACAATTATAAACCTCCCAATTCTATAATTGTCTAATATCTTAAATTAACTTCTCCTAATTCCTTAGTGAGAAATTAATATAAAATATTGCATGAATTACATGAAACAATTTCTAAATTAGATTAAACTTCGCCGCTTCCGCAATTATTGCTTAATCTAAATTCATGAATTCCTATGAACCTTAATTCTTTTTCCAAATTATCAGAATTCTTATCAATTTAATTTCAAATAGATATAAAATAGATAATTAGGATTCAATACAAATATTCCATAATTCTAACAATCCTATAATATAAATTCAAAAATCATTTTAGCAAGATTAGGATTTCATCACTTCCCACAATGAAAAATTTAGTTACTCATGAATGATAATTCAATAATCAAATAAGAATATGCAATTGATATCATTATAAACAAAGAAATAAGATAAATGAATTGCATAAGAAAATAGAGATTAGATATCACCAATTCAAATATCACAATCTTCAATTACAAATTCCTTGAAAACTTAATTCTCTCACAAATCTCTATGAAATGCTAAAACTATTTGTATACTAAAGTGTTTTTCTATTTTTCTTCTGCTTATGGAACTAGAGGAGTGAAATCCCCTTTATATAGGAAAAATTTCATAAGAAGCAATAATGAAAAATTTCAGTTTCAACATTTATGCTGACAGTTACAGTTCCTACGCCGACGGCTTACAGATGGCGTAAAGTCTTTCTCTTCATTGCACAAGCAGTGCACTGGCAGCTTTCATCTTCGATTACAAGTGTAGGCCGCTCTAACGCCGGCGGCTTAGATATGGATCTAGCCAGCGTATATAATCAAAATATGAAAGGTTGGGCCTTTTTATAAGGAAAGTCGTCCCAAAGTCGGCGGCTTTGATGCCGACTTAGACAATCCATCAAACTTTGTCTTTTCATTTGTCACCGAGCATATGATCTCTACTTGTGCCTCCTGATCTTCGATCTACATTGCCTCAATGCCAACGGCTTAGAGTCTAGCGTACGTTGTAACTCTTTCTGCACTGGCAACTTTTGACCTCTGAGCTGCCAGCCTTCATTCTACATAGGCTTGTTCACCTTCTACGCCGGCCGCTTTCAGGCAGCATATGTTCAATTGAATCAAGGCTTGTAAGGCTAACAGTGTATGCAACAGCTTTGAGTAGTGCAAACATTTAATCTTGTAAGCCGTCTCAACGCCAACGGCTTTGATTCTTAGAAAGCCGGCGTTGAATGAGATATTGCAGAAGTTGGCTTCTTCTTCCTTCTACACTGGTAGTGTTGAGCCAATGTTTTTATCCTCCTCAGCCTACACTGCCTCAAGGGAGGCAGTGTAGAAGCAACCTTAAGGATTTCGATTCTGTTGGTGATAAAGGCTGGCCATACGCTGGCGGCTTTGACTTCAGAAAAGCTGGCGTATTCCCTGAGTTTTTCCTATTTTCATTCCAAAGTTTCTTGTTTTGATTCATTTGTCCAAATTAGACCTGAAACATGAATTTTAACCAAAACAAGTACCCATTCTAGCTATTTGAACATCAAAGCGTTGTATAAAATATGATCTTATCAGTAAAGGCTTTAATAATCCTTCTGGCCTTTGGTATTCTACCTTCACTTGTTGGCAGATCGGGCACTTCACTACATACTCTGCTATATACCTTTTCATGCCATTCCACCAATAGTGACTTTTCAAATCTTGGTACATCTTGGTAAATCTAGGATGTTCCGTGTAGCTGAAGTTGTGGGCTTCACTCATTATCTCCTTTCTTAGTTCCCCATCTTTGGGCACACATATCTGTCCTTCATCTTGACCACATCTTCATCATCTACATCAAAGTCCAAGTATTTTCCTTGTTGAGTTTCCTTTTTAATCTTTTGTAATGTTTCATCATACCTTTGGGCTTCTTTGATCCTTTCGATTAAGGTCGGTTCCAATACCAAATTAGCTATTTCCAGTTTTATACTTTGATCTACGAGCTCGATTCTTAGCTTCTCAAAATCTCTTATTAGATCTTTTCGACTTGTGGTTAAAGCAGCTACTGCTCCATAATTTTTCAGACTTAGGGCATCTGCAACTACATTGACTTTCCCTGGATAGTAATTGATTCCCAAATCATAATCCTTTATCAGTTTTAACCATCTTCTTTGCCTCATGTTTAATTCCTTCTATGTGAATAAATACTTAAGACTTTTATGATCTGTATATACTTCACACCTTTGTCCATACAGATAATGTGTTCAAAGTTTTAAGGCAAAGACGACTACGACCAATTCTAGATCATGTGTAGGATAGTTCTGCTCATGCGGCCTCAATTGTCGAGAGGCATAGGTAATAACCTTTCCTCCTTGCGTTAGTACACATCCAAGGCCATTCCTTGAAGTGTCACTATGCATCGTGTAAGGCTTTTCCAAATTTGGCAGAACTAAAATTGGTGCTGATACCAACCGTTGTTTCAACTCTTGGAAATTATGTTCCTGATTATCCGTCCAAACAAACATTTCACTCTTTTGTGTCAATTGAGTCGAGGGCTTAGATATCCGTGAAAAATCTTTTATAAACTTGCGATAATAGCCAGCCAATCCTAAGAAACTTCTTACTTCAATTACTGTTTGTGGTTGTTTCCAATCCACTATAGCCTTAATCTTTTCCGAGTCAACTGATATCCCTTCTCCCATTACAACATGTCCAAGAAAAGATATTTTATCCAACCAAAACTCACATTTGGATAATTTGGCGTACAACTTGTTTTCCCTTAAGGTTTGTAACGTCATTCGAAGATGTTCCTCATGTTGTTCCTTATTCTTAGAGTATATCAAAATATCATCAATAAAAACTATTACACACTTATCCAAAAATGGCTTGTAGACCCTGTTCATAACATCCATAGATGCAACTGGTGCATTGGTCAGGCCAAATGACATCACTAGAAATTTATAATGTCCATAACGGGTACAAAAAACCATCTTTGGCACATCTTCAGGCTTTGTTCTTAGTTGATGATACCCTGAGCATAGATCAATGCATGAAAACACACATGCTCCTTGGAGCTAATAAAACAAATCATCAATCCACGGTAAGGGGTATCGATTCTTGACTGTAACCTTGTTTAGCTCACGATAATCAATACATAATCTCATAGATCTATCTTTCTTCTTTACAAATAGAATAGGTGCGCCCCATGGCAACACGCTCGGTCTTATGAATTTTTTATCTAAGAGTTCATGTAATTGGGTCTTTATCTCCTTTAGCTCAGCCTGTGCCATCCGGTATAGTGCCTTAGATATTGGTTCGGTATCTGGAGCCAAAACAATTTTAAAATCAATTTCTCTTTTCGGGGTAACCCAGGTAATACTTTTAGAAGCACATCCAAATACTCATTCACCACTGGTATATCCTTTTCCTCCCGAGCTTTCTCCTCATCCAAAATACCTTTAATAGGCACTAACTCTTTTTCTTCCATCATCAACTCTTAAGAATTTAACCTAAGTTTTCTCGGAACTGTGGTTTCCACAACAAACTCCACTCCTTTTCCTGATTGATCATTGAAGTTTACCACTCTCTTTTGGAAATCCACTATAGCTTTAACCTTGCTTAACCAGTTCATGCCAAGTATAACTTCATACTTATTCATCTCCAATACTATCAAATCACTCATGGAGTGATGCCCTTGGATCTCCAATGGACAATCCTTTATCATTTCCCGGGTTGACACGACACTTCCTGTGGGTGTCTTAATTCTTAGACTAGCAGTAGTTATGGCTATAGGTAACCCAAGTCCTCCAACCAAACTAGTGGTGACGAATGAGTGGGTCGCTCCTATGTCAAACAAAACATAAGCCTCACTTTCATTCACCCATATGTGCCCTGTGTTCAACAAATATCTATCACTATTTGATCCTAGATTGCTCACACAACTTATTCATCCTATGCTTAGAGTTTTAAATTTTCTTTTTTACGAGTTTTTAAGTTTTACAAAAATTGGCAATTAAGGAAATTTTGCTTTTAAGAGAGTTTCATGGCTAACTTGTGACTAAGTCGACATCGTCACTACTACCATAGTTCATAGTTGCCATTTCCATCTCCTCATCATCATCTTCTTCGATCATCTACTGGCCCTAAAAATTGTAGAGCCTCATCGGATGCATGGCTGATGCCGTAGGGCTTCCACTTTTACTTTCAAATCTCATAGTGCTTGCATTGCTTGGTGTTCCAAAAGATCAGGCTGCCACGCTCTTCCTCTGCGAGCATTCTGTGGTTAGATGCCCTTTTTCCTTATAGATAAAGCAGGTCACGACCATCTTCTTTGGACATGCATAGACCATGTGGCCAAATTCGCCACAATAGTAACACTTATTTCTCAATTGCGGGGGCCTCTTTACACTTCCAGCAAGTAATATTGGCCTTTGACTAATTTGGCCTCCTACTAACATTGTCCTTAAATCCATGATAGGGTTTGTATCTCTTTCCTTTAAACCCTGAACGCGAGGCGTCGAACAACTTCTTTCCAAATACTCTTTTGTCAGGTTCTTGGTATTTCCTCTTCTTGGCTCCTTCAATTACCCGAGCTTTTTCTACCAACTCCGGGTAGGTTTTCATCCCAAATTCCTCTAGATTAATCCTTAAGTCCTCGTCCAATCCTCCCATAATTACTTGTTTCTTTAGCTCTTTGCTATCTGTAAAAGATTTAGGTGCATATGTGGCAAATGAGTGAACTCACTCTCATATTGTTCTATGGTTCTACCTTTTTGCTTGACATGCAAGAAGTCTACATTGTACTTTACTCTCAAACTAGAGGGAAAATAGTTTTCCAAGAACACCCTACGAAATGATTCTTAAGTGATGGGTAGAGTTAAGCTCCTTCTTTTAGATTCCCACCAAACTCTTGCATTATATCTTAGCATATAAGTTCCATATTCCAACTGTAGATATGGTTGAGTCTCAAAAGCTATAAAGGAGCGCTCAATTTGAACCAACCAATCTTCGGCTTCATCTGGTTTGCCAAAACTCCATCAAAATACCAGTTGCTCTTTATAAAATCCTGTAGAGAGCTTCGGTGAAGTCTTCTATAGGGTGGAGGTGGTGGTAAGGGTGCATGGTAAGAATACTCCTGCTGTGGAGCTAGGACCTTACCGGTCACATCCTAGTATTCTGCAAGTGGTGGTGGCAGCAGGGCAGAATCCCTAACGCTTTGTCCTGGTTATGGGTTCTAATTTAGATTTTGATTTTGGATGATTATATTTAGGAGATTGCCTAATTGTCCAATTGCATTCATCACCTTGTTTTGTGGATTTTTGGGTACTGCTCCCTATTGGTTTGGTTAAGCTATAGCGGGTTGGTTCTCGTTGTTTGCTTCATTCGGGAGAGGTTCTTGCTCCCGATTGCAAATCCGTTGGTTTTGTCTGTGTGTACATTATTCCATAAGTTTTATAGTTCTGCTTTAAGTTTGTGTTATAAAGCTAAATTTTGAAATCACGGAATCGTAAAATCAACTAAATCTTCCCAAAATCAAGAGATTAAAATAGGAATTCCCAATCATGAAATCTCAATAACAAATTCGAAGAAAACATTGAAGTATAATGTTCATTATAAAATCACAAAGTTAAAATCAACCATGATGATGCGATGAATGGGATGATGCTCATGCGTCCTAAAATCGGTTATTATCCTTTATGATTATTGCATAAACATTAATTAGTTACAGTACGTTGTTACTTACATTAAGGAATAGTACTATTCCTTCGAACAAAACACATAGGATTTCATTAGAAAAGCGAAGTCTTACATGAGTCAAGATTTTTACTTTTAGGTACACAAAACATGCCATATCGCTATTCTAGTCCTAATCCTTTTTCATCACTTTACTAACCGATTAAAAGAAACAATCAATAAAAGGTAAAAGTTACACCACACTAGATCCATTAAAGAACCTCAGAGCAAATTGGCATCCCGCATTGCTCATAACAAAATTTTCTATTGGACTATAGGGCTTAAACTTGCTTCCATCTCTCTTCTTTGTCAATCATAATCTTCAGGGGTCGGACTTGGAAGTCAAGCTCTACTAGATGAACTCCTGTCATCCCTACGGATGAATTGGCTTAAGTAAGCTCTTACAGTCAATCTTCTCTTCCTAAGGGGTCGGGTCAATTCTTCTTGTTCCTGCTCCTCCTCCTCATCTTCTTCTCTTGCTCTTTGTCTATCCTCATTAGTCTCTTCTATCTCTAACTTTCTTCTAGATTCCTCCCAAAATCGGCCCACATTCTCTCTTGCTTCCTTTAATATGGCCTCATCCTCATTTTCTACTTCCATAAGATCATTGACTGTCTCATTAGTCATCCTAAGATGTTCATTTACCTCATAAATATCCCTCCAAATGGTTGGGTTCGAATTAGCTTCCATCCTACCACAATCGAGAATCTCTAAGTCTCTGTCAAAATCCATATGTGGTGGGTTTTGCTCAAGATTGGGTCCTTCCTCTAACATCATAGGTGGTGGGGTTCTAGCTTTGTTTTCATTGACCCAATTTGGATCTTCCTCCAGATCCTCTTCCTCCTCTTCATTCTCTTCATTCTCATTCTCATTCTTATTCTCATTCTCATTCCCATTTTCATTCTCGTTCCCGTTTTCATTCTCATTCTCATCATCATTCTCATGATTATTCACATAATCATTATTTTCTTCCACAAGCTCCATCGGTAATTACATCACAATCTCACTAGCATGAGGGGTTTGGATCCCTACAGTTGGTGGTATAATGTCCAAGTATACTTCCTACCAAATGAAGTGGTTCCTAGCATCAGCTATGTTCCACTCTCTATGATTCATAAGGTCATCATGGGCATAGACATACAAGGGTCCAATGCTATTCCATACCCAAAGTCTAGATAGGTAGGATTTCCTTCATTTTTCAAGATGAAAGTAGCCTCCCTCAACATCGGCTCACATCCATATTCCACCATGATTCTTTCCATTGTATAGATAGTCTCTAACATAGTCCATCTCCTCCTCCTAATGGGATCATATCTAATCTGGTCTACCACTGACACCCATCGTGTATATCTAAGACCTTCCTTCCACATCCTATACATTTCAGTCATGGCCTGGGGGCTTTGAGCTAAAGCAAAGTCTTCACATAAGGTCCTCAATCTTAAGCGGTATTCCACAAAAGTTTCTTCATGCCTCTTAACAAAGTTTCTTGCCTTTTCCTGAGTTTCCCCTAAAGAGACCTACACCAAGAAAAGAATTCTAGTTAGCTTAAATTTTCACTCCATCTTATCCTACTATTTAGTAACTCAAATTTCTAAGCCTTTTAAGTTCTATTATCATGCTTTATAACCTTAGGCTTTGATACCAACTTAAAGTGTCATGCCCCAAAGAGTAGTCTAAATGTAACAGTCTACCGCAAGCTATATGAGACTTAGGAATTGCTACCACAATCGTTCCAAAGTCTCATTCAGATGCAAGGCGTACCTTTACAACAATAAAATACATGAACCAATGGAGATAAATAGTTTAATTCGACATACTATAAGCATCGGAATATAAACCATGAGTCCACATAATTAATTACAAAATTTTCAAGGGCATTCCCCCCATCAAATAATATCGAGGTTAATAACAGTCTTTTAAAGTCATCCAATAAATAATAGGGTTTCCTATAGAAGTCTACACAAAATCGAACATAAACTTCTAATGGAAACTCCTAATTTCTGTACCTGCTCGGTAGGATGCCTCGGCCTTAACCATATATAGATACATTGTAATAAGAAAAAGCTGTGGGGGTGTAAGCTACACTAGCTTAGTGAGTGAATACTTCCATAAAGATATTTATAACAATTCAATCAATCAAATCAATTATTCAATCGTATGGAATGCATCAACCACATGGACAAACAATCATATGATTAGCTAAAAATCATATATGAATGGATTTACGCCCTCCATTCGGGGTTAGCAGATTAACGAATACTACAGTACTACCATTGAATTAATAAGCTGTTTATGGATCACAGATAACCAACTTATGTCGTTTATGGATCATGATCAACCAACTTTTAGCCGTTTACGGATCACGGGTAACCAACATATGCTAATGCTTCATCCCCATCGTGTAGTGATTATGTCCGTATTAATTTATCAATCTGAATAGTTATTAATACCAATTTCTTAGGTCATCAACAATTTTGCAGACAATTACTCCTATAATACTCTAAACAAGCATAAGTTAATCACCCGATTCTGATATTCTTAATACCATTTCTCAACTCAACAATAAACATATATAATCCCCCATAATTCCCATCATACAATTCCATTTTATCTTTTGCCTTATAGTCTAGAGCAATTATTTACTACAATCATAAGCAAGAAATGAAATTAAGAAGTAATACTCACTCAGCCATTGGTAGCCGATCTCTTAGTAATAGCAATCCGATGGTAATGAATCATCAGGATCCAAGTCACCTAAACAAAAGAAATACCCAAATTAGTATTTCAACTCATATCTAATCCATTTTATGTCATAAAAACTATTAAGTTCGTAATTCTCGTCATTAGTGGAAATTTCAACTTAAAACAGCCATAACTTGGTCATTTTAACTTGAAATTTTGCAAATTATATATCGTTTCCTATCTACTTCAAAAGATCTATCTAATTCTAATATAATATCTAAATTTTGAAAACTTTTAAGTCTCGAAAAGATCCAAAAAGATCTGGTCAGTAACCAAATTCCCATTTTCGAAATTATTTTATGAGGAATTATGATATCTCTACTATCTATGCCAAATATGCATGCAATAATAACAAATCACTATCACGAATGGTATATCACGAGCTTCCTATATGCATATTCATGATGATATTATATTAGAAAATATTTTTGAAAATTTCTACTTTACAAGATATCATGAATACTTAACCTAGTAAGTTCAATTTTGTGTTCTTGACCTACCACACTTGTTTTAGAGATTTTTCTTAATAAAATTTATTTATTCTTGTTAAAATTAAGTATTTACCATATCTAGTCCTTAAGGTATTCATTTTTCAACATAAATCCTCATTTTACACTTTGTAAACAAGTATTTAAATATTGGCTATTCCTAAATCCGAATTTTATAAAAATAGTTTTTAAGTGATTTCTTTGAGAAAACTCATTGGATACTTTAAAAATTCAAGGCTCCATTGTTCCTTTTCCCTAAGGACTTCATCTCCTTAATAAAACTTCCCTTTTAAGCTTGAAAAAGGTGTTTACATAACCTCTTTTCGTAGTTATGAATTTCATGCAACTATCCTAAGATCTAAATTTTCTATCTTGCAAATATTCCTTCTTTGAAAATTTTCTCCTAGTAGATCTACCATTAACTTACAAAAATCATTTCCTATTGTTACCTATTCCATAAACTCTTCATTTTTCATATAAAAATCATGTTTTGGAGTTGAAAAATAGGTTTTCAAAATACAACTCTTTTTTCATCCGAATTTACAAATGTTTGTTTTTATGAAACCAAATTTGTTCTTAAGCTTTTTGGCTCATCTTCATAAATATCCTACCTTTTAGAAATAATGAGTCATTCATTTACATAAAAAAAAAAAATCCTTATGACCATTTATCCATCTTAAACATAATAAATGCATGAGATCTACAATATCATATAAAGGAATCAATGTTTAAGAGCTAGATCTAAGTGTAGTGATCATGTTAAATGCATGAAATGAAGTATGCTACTTATGACAATAATGTAGTAGCAAGGTTCCTACATGAACTCATCACTATATAAACATATATTATGATTATGAGGAAAACACAAGCTTTAATCACAAGATCCACAACTTGTGATGGCTTGATCTTCATGTTCTAGTGGTTTCATGTCCCTAGCATGAAGCTTATAGGGATTTTTTTATGAATCCACACATGAATGATATAGACATTACATGTCATTGTGGTAGTATAGTTTAGATCTATACCTATTTAGGCTTTATAAACAAGAGGAGTTGAAGAAGAAAAATGTGTGAGTGTGTATATGGGGAGGGGAGTGTCACGACAAGCTTGAGAGAAAAGAGAGAGTTTGTAAAATTTTTGCAAAAGTGAAATGAAGAAAGAGATGGGAAGGCATAAAATAATATATATATATATATATATATATAGGAAATTGAAATAGGGTTTATGTGATTAAAATAAAGAAGGAAAAATAAAACAAATTGAGGAGAAAGGGGAGGGGGTGTGCCGGCCTTAGAGGGAGAGAGAGGGAGAGAAAATAATTTTTGTATAATTTTCAAGTTAAATGTGTAATAAAAAGTGTTGGAAAAGTAAATGTAAGTAATGTGATGTAATAAGGTAAGGCTTGCTTGTAAGGATGTAAGAGTAGGGGTATGGTTTGTAAGTGTGAGTAGGGTATGTGCTTATACTTGTGAATAGTAATGAATAGTAGATTAGACAATTAAGTTACCAGTTAGTAAAGAAAATACGATATAAAGGCTATAACTGTAATTTTTATAAACGGAAAAATTATAATAAATATAGTTTTGAATTCCTTATTAAATTTCAGTCTTAATGAGTATTATGGAGTTTTTTTTAGTTTCGAGTCTCGGGGGTCGGTTTTCCAGAGTGGATACAGGTCGAGTTCGAAACCGATAATTTCCCAAAAACTGATCTTTTTATGTTTCGATATATTTTTTAGAACTATAATCTATACTAACTTGCTCTCAAAAGATTTATAGTTTTATTCTCGATGGAGCCAGACTTAGGGTTTCTAGGTTTCTTGCTAACCCTAGCTATTCCGATATAGGGTTTCGGTTTCCGATTCGACTCTCGAAGCTATGCTTGAATACAAGGGAAACAGGGGTTGACACCTTTCCCCAAAGATCACTTCGAGTAAGGATTACACTATAGATGAGTGAGTTTTTCATTTATTCTTTGTGTATTATTATATGTGCTTCTAGAATAGAGCACTAGATTGTAAGAAAAGATAAAAATGATTTACATGTTAGGCATTATGGCAAATATGTATGTGATTCACTATGTTTGATCAAGAAACGATAAGCATATTGAAACTTGCGTGGTTGATATATATGATTTGTTTCTGTTTATGATGATTTGTGTGTGAATATTGGTTAATCATCTTAAATGGAAAATAATTTCATATTGGAAATTCCTTTTGAATAAATTGGTCATGCATGTCATCTAGTGAGCCGCATTCATATTTTGCTACTACTCCTTTACAGGGGATCGGAAAGGTAAGATACCTAGCTACTCCATGAGGGACTAAATACCATGTTGAATTGATCACTTTGGGTAAGAAAACCCAAAGACCAGTAGTATGGTTGATTAGAACCCCAAGAAACGCATGCAAATTTCAAATAAGCCAATGGACCCATTCAATGCATTCCCTAACCCCTGATATGGAAGGTGTAAATCTATTCTACATATGATTTCTAGCTAATCATATGTACTTGTATGATTATATGGATGTTGCATCTCATATGTTTGTTAACAAATGTGTTTGTTATTGTTTTGTTATGAGTAGGTTTTATCATAGCAAAATATCTCACTAGTCCAAACTTAGATGAGAGAAAGATTTGAAACTTGATTTTCTCTTTCTTGAACTTTCCTTATTCCTTTAATAATTTTTTTGTAGTCAAAGGATAGACTTGAGAATATCTTATCTTATCTTTTGGTAGGATATTGTGATTTGTTGAAATATTAGTATATAAAACTATTTTTCTATATATATATATATATATATATATGTATAACATATTTGAAGAATAAATAACTAGAGTCTTGTAATCTCTAACTTGTAAGGCCCTCTTCATATTACAAGTGCACATGTGATGTGACGCCATTTTCGGCTCATGACATAGAAAACCCTAAGAATCTAAATCTCTGTAGCTCTCAGCCCATCTAGTGAAGTTAAGATTTTCAAATCTAGCTTGGCATGGTTTAAAGAAATGATGAGTACTTCATGATGCAACATAGAAACAAGTGATTAAATTCAAATATCACACCTATAGGTTAGAATGAAATTCTCAACAAGCATAATAAATTAGGGTTATAGTTTTTTGATGGATACGAACTTAAGAAATCTTAATTAATGTGATCATGATAATCAAAGATATAAACCTAGATTAAGGTCAAGAGAAGCACAATGAAAATAAAAACCAAGGCATAGGATTCAGCCATATAAGACTTCAAAACTTAAAGAGAAGATTAATCCTTAAAATTTACTATCACAAACATTCTATAAGGATATAAACTTAAGCATAGGATCAAAAATCAAAACTCTAAACATGACGTGTAGGTACACTTGGGTACCCCTAGGATCCTTTAATTTAAGAGGAGTAAAACATGTAACTTGAATGGTTTAATTAAATCATTATGTAGTACTTAGAATAATCTTTTCAATGCCTATTCATTTGTAAAGATCCAAGTTAAAATGAGTATCATAGGATTAATTGAAGATTTTGTGATATAAACTGATATTTGGAATCATTTAGGATAATTTTCCTAAGAAAAATCCATCCATACGAACTTTGTAGTAACATTAAGAAATAGTAGAGTTTATGAGCCTTAAAACGACTATTCATATGATAAAATAGGACTAGAAATGAAGAAACGATACAAGGAACATTAAAACCTGATCTAGGAAACTTAAACTCTAAAAGGACACATTATGTAGCTTCATCTGTAATAATAGATTCTTTTAATTCTCTTATAGGCAATTTTGATCCACTAGCAGATGAGTACCTCTGATCTATCACATTGCTTGTAATGTAGTAGCATATATATTTAATATAATGAAATCAGTTGCTTGTGGGGACGGGATTAATGTTTGCAGTATGGTGCTTGGATGTATGCCAATCTATGATATTAAAAGTGATAACCACCTTAGTTGACATAACTTGTATGAAGTCTGATGATGACTATCTATGATATGTATGGTCACCTAACAATTTATCATAACTTCTATTGGACTATAAAATGAACTGGGCATGCATTACATATTTTACATTTATTGCATAGGGGTTGTTAGCCTTACTACACATTTAGCATTTCAGGTTCCATAGTATGCACTTGGTTTTCTACATGAAATGTTCCTAGTTATATGTAAGGTTACCATTTGTTCCATCGGTTCTATAAGAACTAAGCAGGTACCTAGAGGAACATTGCTCGATGTAATCAACAAGAAATGGATAATGCTAATGGAGTTTCTATTGTTCTAAGGTTAAAAATAAAATGTTTTGAAATTGATTTATGAGAAAGAATGGTACCCATTTCCTTGGGTTCCCATACTCTTCTAGGTGATGTGGGACATTGTTGCTGGTTCCTTCAACCTTGATGAGAGGGCATAAATCTCCATCCTATTTGGATTCCAGTCATTCAAGCTTATACTTGTGCATATGGTTGATTGTTACATTTCATATGTTTGCAAATTATACTTGCTTGACATTTGCTTGATGTGTGTTAAGATACAGTCATCTCACTAAGTCGTGGCTTTTCTCACACTCCTATAGATTTTTCAGGGTCCTTTTATGCCCTTGGCTAATATCATTAAGGAGCATTGCATCAACATGGTTTTCAAAGCTAGAAGGTTATGGGCACAAGTAGGAAGTTTATGGCATAGTCATATATGATAGATGCCTTCATTATGATTAGTTTTATGGACTTACATTTTAAATTTTTTCGTAATGTAACCTTTATTATCTATTATTATGACTTATATATATGCATCATTTCTTATTGAAGCAACCAAAGACTTATTTTATATGCCACCTCCATTGGAGTAACTAGTGGTATCATGGACATATGATTCTCTCTTATGGCCTTCAAATAAATTTGTAAATTTTTAAGGGCATCAATTAATATTATAAATGGCGTGTTACTTCTAGGATACCATCAAGGGCATGACAAGGTAAGCTTAGGTGGTTTAGATATATAGACTCATGAAAGTAAAGGAGCACGCAATATCATATATGTATATATTATATATGTGTATGTGTGGTAGGATACCAAGTTACCCATTTAATGTTTTCATGGCATAAAATTCAAGATATTAAACAACTATGTGATGCATTTACAACTGTGATTATGATATATGTGCACTAGGCTCTGACTTACTCCTTTCCGATTTTTTAAGTTCAAGTGATAGTTTAGCGATGTTTGATATACCTAGTTATGACAAGCTAGTTGATTATAGGAATGATGCTTGTGGAAAGGACTACCCAGTTGATTATTAAACTAGTTTTTTATCTTTTAAAGATAAAGACTCCCTATTTCTATATGACTAATTTTTAGATATTCATGTGTTAACGCATTTCTTTGTGCAGGTTCGTTGAAACTTGGAATTACTAGAGTTACCTAAGCTTGCAATTGGAAGAATTATTAAATGTGGTATTAATTGTAGTTTATACTAGGTTCTAAAGCCTCAACATGCTTACATTAAATTTAAACATCTAAAGGATTGTAATGTCGATAATTTTAGGGTGTTGCAAGAATAATAGTATATCACCATATCTATACAGATATAGGACTAAATCAAGCCCAATAACCCTGATAAAGGGTAGATTAAGCCTAATAGCCTATGATAATGGCAAAGCTCCTTGGTTTTAGAGTCAACCACAAGCAATATAATAATGATAGTGTTTGTTACAATGAATGGCACATATTATTGCAGTCAACCTTTGAAATAGAGAAATAGGGCAAAAGTTATCTCAATTTGATGAGACTTCCAATTGTAAATAATTCTTGAAATGCTAAATTGAATATCATATTGGATATTTATTAACGCTAGGACAGGAATGTGCCTTGTTGATGACGATCATATTATAAACAAGTTAAAAATCCAATATTTATTATATCCTTCGATCACTTTAATGGCAAGTATACCAATCAATTTATAGTATGGGAATTAATATCAGGTATCATTTCTTAGGGATCTCTTTCATGGACTAGTAATCACCTTAATACTATTATCTAACCTAGGAATTTGATTTTTTTAGATTAATAAATTAATTATATTAAAATTACTACTAACTACTAATAATAATTAAATCAAGATCTGATGAAGTGGAAGAAGTAGCAAATAGGTACTTGAGAAAGTAGGGTAAAGACTAGCTAGTAGCATTCCCATAATACAGGTCTTCATCTCAAAGGAAACGAGCTAAGTTGATAAGATCATATTTCATACAACTTTTTTATGTTTAATTTGTGATAAAATTATCATAAATTGCTAGAATGGGTACTTGTTTTGTTTAAAATTCATGTTTCGGGTCTAATTTGGACAAAGGGAAGCAAAACAAGCAACTTTGAAATGAAAATAGGAAAACTCTGGGGGTACACCGGCTTTTCTAAAGCCTAAGCCAACGGCGTACAGCCAGCCTTCATCATGATAAGAATGAAAATCCTTAAGACTGCCTCTACACCATTGACCTTGAGGCGATGTAGACTGTGGGAAGCTAAACAAACTGGCTCAACACCACCAGTGTAGAAGGAAGAAGAAGCCAACTTCTATAATTTTATTCAACGCCAGCTTTCTAGGAATCAAAGCCGTCGGCATTGAGACGGCTTACAAGATGAACATGTTTGCACTCCTCAAAGCCGTTGTATAGACTGCCGGCCTTACAAGCCTTCATTCATTTGAATGTACGCTGCCAGAAGGCCGCCAGCATAGAAGGTGAACAAGGCAGTATAGAGTGAAAGCCAGTTACTCATAGCTCAAGAGTTACCAGTGCAAAAGGAGTTACAATGTACGCCAGATTCTAAGCCACCGGCATTGACGCAGTGTAGATTGAAGATTAGGAGGCATAATCAAACATGAATGCTCGGTTACAAAATGAACGGTCAAATTTGAATGGATTACCTAAACCGACTTGAAAGCTGCCGACTTTGCGACGACTTTCTTATAAAATGGCCAACTTTTCATTTTCGAGTATATACGCCAGTTAGGTCCAATTCTAAGCCACTGACTTACAAGTGGCCTACACTTGTAACCGAAGATGAAAGCTGCTAGTACACTACCGGTGTAATCAAAAGAAGGACTTTACGTCGCCTGTAAGCCACCTGCATAGGAAGTGTAACTGCCGGCGTATAAGTTGAAACTACAATTTTTCATTAATGCTTCTCACGAAATTTTTCCTTTATAAAGGGGATTTCCCTCCTCTAGCTTCATCAATCAAGAAAATCAAAGAAACAATTCAAAATATATTCAATAGATAGATAAATAGTTTTAGGCACTTCATAGAGAATTGTGAGAGGTTTAAGCTTTCAAGAATATGCAATTGAAGATTTTGATATTTGAATTGGTGATATCTAATCTCTCTTTTCTTATGCAATTCATCTATATGATTTCTTTGTTCATAATGACATCAATTGCATATTTTTATTTGATTATTGAATCATCATCCATGAGTAGCTAAACTTTTTCTTGTGGGAAGTGATGAAACCCTAATCTTGCTAAAATGATCATTGAATTTATGTTATAGGATTGTTAGAATTATGGAATATTTTGCAATGAATCCTGATTATCTATCTTATTTCTGTATGAAATTGGATTGATAAGAATTTTAATAATTCGGAAGAAGAATTAGGATTCATAGGAATTCATGAATTAAGATTAAACAACAATTACAGAAGTGGCGGAGTTTAATCTGAGTTAGAAATTGTCCCATGTAATTCATGCAATGTTTTATGTTAATTTCTTGCTAAGGAATTAGGAGAAGTTAATTTAGGACATTAGACAATTGCATAATCGGGAGGTTTATAATTGTAAATTAGATTCCATTGATAATTTATTTAGCGGAAGCTAATAAATTATTTTGTGGTTTACTAAAACTTAATAGTTTTACGTCTTGACAATTTCATACAAATATCCTAAATTCTAACTATTTATATAATATAACTTCAGTATGATTAGCAAAGATTAGGGTAGATGATGCTCCTTCCCACATTTATCTGATATAACTCTCTTACAATCTTATTGCATTCATTGATAGTTATTAAGTTAAATTAGAATTAGTTAATTAGTTTAGATTGATATAATTCGATTGCTTAAATATTAGTTAAAGCTAATACCGATCTAGTAGTTAAATTGATTATTGTGGGAACGATGCTCTACTCACTTTTGTATTGCTTGATCAGACCCTGTATACTTACTGGTAGTATCTATACTCATATTTTCTATGCATTTTAATCGGATCAGGTTTTTGGCACCGTTGCCGAGGAATTCAATTAATATTAGACCACCTTTAGTTTTGCTAGTAGCTAGATATTTTTCTAGGGGTTGATTGCCTTCTTTTCTTTTTGCAGGTTACATGCACAGGAGTAGAACTAAGGAACTTCTACCAATTGATCTTGAGATTGAAAGAACTCTGCATCAGCAAAGAAGAGAAACCAGAAGGTAAGAAGGAATGCTACAAACTGACGAAATGGCAGAAAATGAAGCACGGAACAATTCGGGCAACAATCATCAAAACAACAATCAGAACAATAATTAGATTCAAGTTGCAACCGTTAGAGCACTTCGGGATTATATGGTACCTACTGTTCAGGGTTCCGCTATGAGGAGGGCAGTAGTTCAAGCCAACAACTTTGAGCTTAAACCAACGTTAATTCAGATGGTTGAATCACATCAATTTGGAGGTGTAGACACCCAATTTTTGCCCAATTAATTAAGGCTTAAATTTAATTAAACTCATTTTTTCAAAAGCCTTAAGTATTGATGAAATTGGCTAAGTGATGGTTAAATACATTGACCCAAACACACACCCAAGCTCAAGGACACAGATTCAAACCTAGCAAAGGCAAATTTTTTGCCTTTTCATCTTTTCAAAGTGACTTTTGCCTTATTTGCATCAGTTTTTTACTGACAAAACAACATTAATTGTTGAAATTGATGAAGCAATTGCAAAGTGGTTATGAATATGAAAGATTAGTGCAATTCATGTACAAAAACAACTCAAAAGTCACAAAATTCGTACTAAAAAAAAATTGGGAAAAAATTCAAGTTGTAAAAGCATTCAATTTCTATGAATAGGAGTTACAAGAATTGGAAAAATTGGACAATTAATCTGTCCACATTGGATGATCTGACATGGAATATGAAAGATCAATCATCAATTCGTCGGTTAAGAATGAATCAAACCCAAATTATTGATTAAATTCGTGAAAAATCAAGGGGCAAAAATCGATTCATTTTTGAAACTAACGAAACGTAAAATGAGCTTGCAACTATTAAATAGGAGGTCCTAGGATCAAATGCACAAGTCAATTTCAAGAAAACACATACATAACCATATCAATTCGAGATTCTCGAATTTAGGAAGAAAAATTCGAATTTTTCAAATTCGAAGTGATTGAATCGAATTTGATCAAAATTGAGTGTGTTAGGAATGTTAGAAACCTAATTTTGATGTTTTAGTGTGCTTGGATTTGATCAAATTGATCAAATTAACTTCTGCAAATTTTTTTTTAATTTTCGGATTGCGCCGTCATACAACCACCGCCGGAACCGCCCCTTGCCGTCGTTCTGGGCGAGAACCACCACCTTTGGAGGACGCGCAACCACCATAGGAGTCGGGCCGACAAGCTTCTAGCCACCGAGGACCACCGGAGCCGCCGGAATCCGCCCCGAAAAGTCGCGTCATCGTCTTCTTCACCTGCTGGAGCTCCGAGATCCGACCCGAAGATCCGAATCCAACCCGGTCGATCATCGGTCATCGGTCAACGGTCAACTCTGATCAGACGGTCCAGATTTCATCAAGCAAGTCAGACGGTCCAGATTTGATCAAGCAGATCAACGGCCCATATTTCATCAAGCAGATCAGACGGTCCAGATTTGATCAAGCAGATCAGCGGCTCAGATTTCATCAAGCAGATCAGAGGTCCAGATTTGATCAAGCAGATCAGCAGCCCAGATTTCATCAAGCAAATCAGACGGCCCAGATTTAATCATCTCGATACGCCCCATATTTGGTCAATTCGATCAGACGATCCAAATCGGTCAGCACGATCAACGCTCCAGATCTCGTCCGCTTCATCCGATGGTCCAGGTTAATCCGTATATTATTTTATTATATTTTTATTATATAATTAATTTCAAAATAATAAAAATAGTAAAAAATTCATACAAATTCATAAAAAAATTCAGAAAAATTCAGAAAAATCTAGAAAAATCCAGAGAAAATCAAAATATTTATTTTTCACATGAATTTATTTTTTTTATATTTTTGAATATTTTTGAATATTTTAATATGTATTTATACATAAATTGCTTAGAAATGCATATTTAATGCATTGAAAAATAATTTTATATATTGTAAATTATTTTGGATATATTGTGAATTTATGTGATGATTTTTTTTAAAAAAATAATAAAAAAAAATAAAAAAAATAAAAAATAAATAAAAATGATAAAATTGGATTTTCCAAAGAACAAAATTTCTAAAAAAAAAATGATTTTTGGACTTAGAAAAAGATTTTTCATAAAATAAAAAAATCAATTGATTAGATCATAAATCATCAAAAATGATTTTTTTTTTAAAACTTGAAAATTTAATGAACTTAAATGAAAGAGTTCGAAAAATTAAAATTGATCAACAAATTAAGGTTCTTTTTAAAGAACTATATTTTGTCTGATCTCGATTATCGAGTACGTAGGCACCTGCGGGGCGACATATAAAAAATAAAAAAATATTTTTGTTTTAACATTGTGAATAAATATTTTGTAAATATAAGATATTTTTGTTGATATTCATGTTCTAAAAAATAATAAAAAATAAAAATAATGATTTGACTTGTAATATTTGTGCTATAATATTTTGATTTTTTTTGAGCATGAAAAGGATAGATAGAAATTTAAAATTCCAAAAGTGGTAACCATTTGGTTTTAATAGGTTAGCCCCCGAATCCATGATATCTGGTTTAAAAATTTTGGTTTTTTTTTTTAAAATCAAATTTTCGCAGACTAGTAGCTAAGTTAGGATCAACCGACCCATTGATCCTAGCTTTTATTTTTCCCGATTTATTCGGGTGGCGACTCTAAATTTTTTTAAAATTTCTTTTAACCCCTAGTCGAGGATTCATGTTAAATGGGTTCGGGTTTAATGTGAATCGGGTTAGGAGAAATGAACCCAGATAGTGGAAAAATCCAGGCTCGACAGCTTGGCGACTCCACTGGGGACTATAAATTTTTTTTTTAAAAAAAAGAGGGCTAGCCACTTAGGAATTTTAAATTTTAAATTTATCCTTGCTCAATTTTTGTGAATATATGATTCTTTGTATATTATCTTGAATAATTTGTTTTGTAAATATATACTACCTTACAAATATGAAAAAAAAAAAAGTTTGATTTCTTTGTTTGCATTTGCATTTGCATTAGCATGAATGTGTGCTAGATACGGTCGTACCAGGGCCGTCTTAAGAGCCTAAGCGAGGAGGACGAAGTAAGGTCCGGGGGCTGTGGCTTTCCACCCTCTAGATCAAGAAATGTCCTCCCACTCCGGTTTAGTACTACTAAATCGGGGAACCTATAGAACCCTACCAAATCATGCATTCATTAGCATGGGATATGACCAACTTTTTCTAAAAAAAATGAAGTTGAAATATAAATGTACATATGTAAATAAAAAAAAATACTTAAAGAAAATTAAAAAAAAAATAAAAGCTGAAAAAAAAAAAATTTTGTAAATATTAGCTTATACCTTTTAAAAAATTTTCAGAAAATGATGTCTTCAACCGACAGTAGCGATAGCTTATGGGCTCGCCTTATTAGAGAAAATCGAGTGGAACCTTTCAAGATCCAATGCTCCTACTGGACCGATGGTTTGTCAGTTTTAGTCCGGTCCAAAAGTCATTCATTGAGGATAGTTAGGCCCAATCCTCAGCCTACCAAAGATCCATGTTCCATTCACCATGTTCCGAGCCCTCACTCATCTATGGGAACCTGAAGAAGTGTCTTCCGTTTGGGTCAGCATATACTTAGCCCGACCATTGAGGAATATACTAGCTACTCCAAGCACCTCCTACCTCTGAAGGAATCTATGTTCCGAACTTCAAGCATAGCCGGTCCGTGTTATATCAGAATTTTTGGGGATCAAGAGGGGACCAATTATTGAAGCATCAATGATTGTAATGAATATTGCATCCGGCTAACACACTGATGGACTGGTTTGGAACTCCTGAATACTTTAAAAGCAACCGACCACTTTCAGTATACCACTTGAAGTTTGGGAAGAAAACCGGGTTAATGCCTTCATAGTAGCTGCTTTTGCAACATTCTCTTCCCTAATGGCAATTTGTTCATCCACTTCGGGTCATAGAGCTGGTTTCTCAATATTTAGCTGGCAAATCCTATGTTCCCGCTCTTCTAGCCGAACAAGTCCGTAGTCTGAATCACATCAAGTCTAAAGGACAAGGCAAGTTCAAAGCAAGCATGCATTTACTGATGGTTTGGTTTGCTAGCCACATTAAGCATATGGAAAAGAATTGGCTAATGGATCCCTCATCAGTCTGAAATATGATCTCATCCAATCTTTGCTGAAAGGGTCCACATGGAAGATGATCATCCTCTATGGGATATAATTGCCATTCTTGAAGACATGCCACCTGAAGACATGATGTGGCAAGCTCGCTGGTTCAAAAGCCCTGCAGCCATCCTAAGTTGCAAGGATACATGGCAGTACCCCTAATTGGACTCACCGGCTGTACTGGTTATTATGGTGGTATGCTGCAAGATATTACTGTCAAGCCTAATTTGGAGCAAGTCACTCTAGATTATCTGGATCCAACCAAGATACTACCAGCTAAAGAATTCAAGCTAAATCAAATCCGAGCTATATGGGAAAATAGAGAGGTGAAGCCGGTTTTTGAAGTCGAGCCAGAAATAAGGAAACAAAGAAGTATAGAGCAACCAGGTGGTATGTGGCTAGCCAAATGAAGAAGAATAAGGATATTCGATATGAAGCTCCCGATATCCTTCAACCAGCACCATCGGAACCTGACCCTGAAACAACTGCTTACATGGAAGCTGTTTCGGCTCGCCTGGAAGTATGTCACCGAGATTTCCAAGAAAGAGAGAGGGAAATGGTGGATCGCCTGCAAAGTGCTGGAAGCAGAATTGCATTCTTAGAGGCTGAGTTGAAGGCAGCTCGAAAGAAAATTCTAGCCCTGGAAGACAAGATTGTTTGCCCCACTAAGACAAGAAGACTGGTTTAGTTGGTTTAGGTTTAGTCCTTAGGAATCAAGGTTCTTTGAAACCATTAGAAAGTAGTTTTAATTCAGTCACTAGGAAATAAGGTTTCTAAACCATTAGAAGTTTTTGTTATGTTAAACATTATCTTTTAATACAAATGTTTTTTTTTTAAATCATTGGTCAATATCCCCATTTGCATCTGTATGATAGCATATCTACATTCTTGCATATGTATATTAATTCATTTATTCTTTAAAAAAATATTAATAAATAATAAATGTCCAGGTCTAGCAAATTCGAGTTTAAGTCAAAAACTTGAAAGATAGCGTCCAAGCCGGTTAGGAGCCCTATTGTTACCAGATCCCGAGCTAAGATGTCTAACACCGGGAGCAACCCCACAGACCAGACCAATGAGCAAAGACTCAACACCGTGGAACAAACCCTCCTTGGAATTGCTGAACAGATGCAGGCTTTAACACAGAGTCTTGCACAACTTAAGACCCCCACAACTTCTGAAGAATCTCAAGGCACAGAAAGGAAAAGAAATTGAAGGACAGCTTATTCAGCAAGAGGAGTCACCAAATGAGTTTAATGCGGCTGAGTTGAAGAAAGAACTGGAAGCTCAGGCTAAAGAAATGGAGAGAAAACTGCTTGAGAAAATGAAGACGTTCGATGGTTTTGATCAAACCGCGATCCTGAATTTGCCTCAATATGAGGAAGGTGCCTTCCCTGAGAAATTTAAGGCACCGGAATTTGAAAAATATGACGGGACAGGTTGTCCTAATATGCATACCAGATTGTATGTACGACGAATGGGGCAATACGCAAAGTTTGACAAGCTGATGGTGCAAACCTTCCAGGACAGTCTTACTGGTGCTGCTTTGGCCTGGTACGCCCAATTAGACCATCAAGAAATTGATACTTGGGACAAGTTGGCTAGGGCATTTTTTAATCAGTATAAGTTTAACATTGAGATGGCGCCCTCGGTATGGGATTTAAGCAATCTGAAGAAGAAGAAAGAAGAGACTTTCAAGGATATGCTCAGCGCTGGAGAGCATTGGCTGCAAGGATCACCACCCCGATGCCTGAAAAGGACCTCACTTTCACTTTTATCAACACATTAGAGGAACCTTTCTTTTCCCATCTGATTGGGCATGCATCAGCAAGTTTCTCAGAAGTGGTGATAGCTGGATGCAGGATTGAGAATGCAATTTCAGCAGGAAAATTGCAACAAGAAAAGAAATATACTGCACCGAGAAATGTCCCATACAAAGGGAAAGATTCAACCGTCAGCATGGTCAATACTTCAGATGCAACTGGCCCTACTAAGTCATTCGTGTTGTCAACAAATCAGAATCAAAATCAGAATAAGGATCAGACTCAACAAAGTGCAGTCCCAAATCAACAATCAAGGTTCAACAGGCGGAACTTCACTCGAATTCCGGTTCCCCTTAGCCAAGTATTAGCTAAATTAAGGGCCGATAATCTGATCAATCTTGAAGTTCCTAGGGAAGACTTAAAGCCTAGAAATTACAATCCTGAGCTGAAGTGTGAATATCACATGGGGCAAATCGGGCATTCAACAGACAGATGCTGGAGGCTTAGGCATAAAATCCAAGATCTTATTGATGCAAAAGTCATCCAGTTGGATTTCATTGAAGCTCCAAACGTCTCTACTAACCCATTGCCAAATCATGGACCAGTTATCAATATGATTACCGCTGAGATTCCGGATCCAGAAGAGCTTGTGTGCATGATTGAAGGTGGACCTAGATCCATCAAAATCGAAATAGGCAAAGGTAGTGAAGATGGATCAACTTCATCAAAGCCTAGGAACTATACCTTTCAGATACCCCTTGCTGTGAGTGAGTATAAAGCCGCTCCATTTGATTATAAGGCGGTAAATCATGCTTCAATGGCCATGGTTGGTGGCCTTACTCGCTCAGGAAGAGTTTATGAGTCGACCGGAAAGAATGCAACTGTGAATATGCCACAGCAGCAAAATGAAGAAGGGAAGAAAGATGAAGAGAAGTCAGCATTGGCAAAACTGATGAAAGCAAGTGAATACAAAGGTTGTCGAGCAGTTGGCCAAAATACCTGCCCAAATATCGCTCATGAGTCTGCTGATTAGCTCTAATGTACACCGTGAGGCTCTTTTCAAAGCCTTAGAAGAAGTGAAAGTTCCAGAAGGTGTATCAGAAGAAGCCTTGGGGCATATCATCAACTCAATCTTTGCAAATGAGCAAATCATTTTCTCATCTGAAGAACTGGGAGAGGAAGGGGATCAACATAACAAGGCCCTCTTCATCGTAGTCAAAAGCTGTGGAAAGATCGTCTCTCGAGTATTAGTGACAATGGATCCTCTTTGAATGTGTGCCCCTTAGCCACTTTGAGCCTATTGGGATTGAACCGTCAACATCAAACCAAGCTCTACTGTGGTTCGTGCTTTTGATGGATCAAAAAGAGATATAATAGGTGAAGTGGAGTTAGAAGTCACCATCGGGCCTCAAACTTTCATTATTCCTTTCCAAGTGATTGATATCCCCAGAACATTCAATCTGCTGTTGGGAAGACCATGGATCCATGCTGCCAGGGCAATACCATCAAGCCTGCACCAGAAGGTTAAGTTCATAGCCAATGGTCAACTCATCACTGTTATGGGAGAACAGGATTATGCCATTTACAAGGAGACAGCTGTCCCTTACATTGGAAAAGAAGGAGAAGAAGACTTCGGGCTCCAAATGTTTGACGAAGTCTGTATGATGAATGATGAAAAGAAGCTCAGGTGGGAACCTTTGGACTGGGTTATTCCCCCACTTGTGCTGAAGTGGCAGAAATGAAAAACCAAATGAGAAGGAGGAAGCTCGACAAGGAGTATGATCCAATATCAAAATCCTCACATCAGCCATTCCTTTCCAAAGCCACATCATATCCAGCAGCCAGATGATATCAAAGAAGATGCTTCATCCAAAGAAATGATCTTGAGAAATTGGTTCTCTGTGCCTTGCGCTAGTATTAAGTCTTTTAAGTAAGAACTTATCTAAGACTAGATTTGTGTTTTGTGTTTTTCAGTATTATGTGATGCTCAAATAAGTGTACTTAAACACCAGTTTAATGAAATTTATTTCCGTTTGTGTTTTCACATATTCTCATACATTCCTCATTCATATTCAACCAGATTCGACAATTGTGATGAAGTTCAGGGATATCTCGCGCGTATAATTAATGAAAATATCAATATCACCTCTAACTCTACTGGGTTAGACGTTGAAGATGATATTGATTATCAATTTAGAACACAAGAAATTTGGCAAAATTTTGAACAAGGAAGGATTGAAATTCCCGAAACCATTGAAGTGATTAATTTGGGAACAAGTGAAAACCCTAGGAATCTGAGGATAGGGGGAAAATTGCCTGAGAGCACGGCACAAGATTTAACCAAGTTACTAGCCGAATACTTGGATGTTTTTGCATGGTCGTATAGCGATATGCCTGGTTTAGACCCATCCATTGTGGTTCACAAATTGCCAACAAAGGAGGATTTTAAACCTATAAAGCAAAAATTAAGGCGATTTAGGCCGGATTTACTCCTCCAAATCAAGGATGAAGTAAAAAAGTTGCTTGAAGTAGGATTCATGAGGTTTCTGATTATTCGGATTGGGTATCAAATATAGTGCCAGTACTTAAGAAAAACGGGAAAGTGAGAATCTGTGTGGATTTCAGAGATCTAAACAAAGCAACCCCGAAAGATAATTTCCCGTTGCCTCACATCGATGTTTTAGTGGACAATACCGCTGGAAATCATCTATTTTCATTCATGGATGGATTTTCAGGGTATAATCAGATATTAATGGCCGAAGAAGATAAGGTCAAAACCACATTGTTACAGCCTGGGGAATTTTGTTAAAGTCATGCCTTTGGTCTCAAGAATGCCGGGGCAACTTATCAACGAGCAATGCTTGCTATACTTCATGATATGATGCACAAAGAGGTGGAAGTATATGTAGATGACATGATCGCCAAGACAAAGGAAGGAGATGATCATGTAGTGGTGTTAAGGAAGCTTTTTGAAAGATTAAGGAAGTTTCAGTTGAAATTGAATCCAGAAAAATGCACTTTCGGAGTGACATCTGGAAAATTATTAGGATTCATGGTTAGCCAAAAGGGATAGAAATCGATCCTGATAAAGTCAAGGCGATTCAGGATTTGCCTCCACCAAAAACATTAAAGGAAATCAGAGGCCTCTTGGGAAGATTGAATTACATTGCTCGATTCATATCACAGTTGACTGATAAGTGCCAACCGCTGTTTAAACTGCTGAAGAAGAATGCCCTAATTGAATGGAATGACGAATGTGAAAAAGCCTTTAATCGGATAAAGCAATATCTGACGAATCCACCAGTACTGGTTACTCCAAAACCGGGGAAACCGTTGTTCTTGTACTTGACAATTCTTCCTGAATCCATGGGTTGTGTGCTGGGCAAAAAGATGAGGAAGGAAAAGAAAGAGCTGTTTACTACTTAAGCAAGAAATTCTCAAATGGAGAACAAAAGTATTCAGAGATAGAAAAAACCTGCTGTGCATTAGTATGGGTTATGCACAGACTTAGACAGTATACGCTCTTCTACTCGATCGAGTTGATTACGAAGCATGATCCATTGCGATACTTAGCACGCAAACCGGCTTTGGTTGGTCGAATCTCGAAATGGCAGATGCTACTTTCTGAATTTGATATCATTTATGTAATCAAAGTTCAGTCAAAGGACAAGTTTTAGCTGATCAACTCGCAGAAAGCCCAGTTGATGACGAAGAATTAAAGGAACAAGATCAGTTTCCAGATGAAGGCATCAGATAACAGAAACAGAAGTCGAAACAACAGTTGGAAGTTGTATTTCGATGGAGCAGCCAACGTATACGGGTGTGGAATAGGGGCAGTCCTTATCTCACCAAAGAAGAACAGTTCCCGGCATCAGCCAGATTAATGTTTCCTTACACAAATAATGTAGCGGAATACGAGGCATGCATCATGGGATTAGAAATGGCAATTCAAATGAATATCGAGGAGCTCGAAGTGTTTGGAGATTCATCACTTATCATTTTCCAAACTCGAGGCGAGTTCAAAACTAAGGATCCCAAGTTGATTCCTTATCATAATCACTTGGCTGAGTTAGCAGGAAGTTCAAAGAAATTTCCTTCACTTATGTGCCGAGAACTCAGAATCAATTTGCTGATGCATTGGCTACTCTGGCCTCTTTGATCCAATTCACTGAAGGAGTAAGAATACAACCTTTGCAAGTCCGAATAAGAAGTGAACCCGCATTCTGTGCTGTGATTGAATCAAATGAACCATGGTTTCAAGATATCAAAATTTTCTTGCAAACAGGTAGCTATCCTGAGTGTGCTACAAAAAAGGATCAGAAATCATTGAGGCGTCTGGCAAGTCATTTCTTGTTAAGTGGAGATACCTTATACAGAAGGTCATTCGATACAACCTGTTGAGATGTGTAGATGAAAAAGAAGCTCAAAAATTAATGGAAGAAGTTCATGAGGGAGTATGTGGACCTCATATGAACGGATATATGCTAGCTAAAAAGATTATGAGGCTAGGATATTTCTGGTTAACCATGGAATCAGACTGTATCAAACATGTGAGATCTTGTCATTATGTCAAATTTACGCAAACAAGATAAATGCTCCTCCGAAGGAATTACAGTCAATGTCAACACCATGGCCGTTCTCAATGTGGGGAATAGATGTAATTGGGCCAATTCGCCAAAAGCTTCAAATGGTCATCGATTCATACTAGTTGCAATCGATTACTTCACCAAGTGGGTTGAAGCTGCTTCATACGCCAGTGTGACAAAAGCCGTTGTGGTGCGATTCATCAAAAGAGATATCATTGCTCGATATGGAACTCCAGAAAGTATCATTACCGATAATGGTACAAATCTGAACAACAATGCAATGACTGATTTATGTCAGCAATTCAAGATTAAACACCGGAATTCCACTCCATATCGCCCACAGATGAATGGAGCAGTAGAAGCCGCCAACAAAAACATCAAGAGAATCATTGAGAAGATGACGATTGCATACAAAGATTGGCATGAAATGCTCCCATTAGCATTAATGGCGTATCGAACCTCTGTAAGAGTGTCAACTGGGGCAACGCCCTATTCCCTGGTATATGGAACTGAAGCCGTTTTACCAGTAGAAGTTGAGATTCCTTCGCTCCGAGTACTGGCTGAAACAGAGCTCGAAGAAGCTGAATGGGTTAGACAAAGGTTGAACAGTTAAATCTTTTAGATGAAAAAAGATTGACTGCCATGTGTCATGGGCAATTATATCAACAAAGGATGGCTAGAGCATTTAATAAGAAAGTTAAGCCAAGAAATTTCCAAGAAGGTGATTTGGTTCTGAGAAAAATGCTGCCAAATGTGCAAGATTCCAGAGGAAAGTTCACACCAAATTATGAAGGACCATATATAGTGAAGAAGGTCTTATCGGGAGGAGCATTAATCCTTTCCCAAATGGATGGACCCGATTTAAAGGATCCTGTGAACTCAGATGCTGTAAAGTTGTATTATCCTTGATCAATAAAATTTGTCATTTCAAGTGATCAATTGATTTTATTTTAATTAATTATAAGCAAAGTTGATATCCTGAAATTCTCTGAAGTCGATCAAAGCTGAAATTCTCTGAAGTGAATCAAAGCCTGAAATTCTTTAAAGTCAAATCAAAGCCTAACCCACAAAATTCTTAAATAAATTTCCAGCAAACACCATTTGAATCATCAGAAAAAGAAATTTGAGCATCTTATAATGCTGAATGAATGCGTTTATACAGTTTGGTCTGTTGATTGTTCTTATTTTTAAAAGAAAATATTACTGCAAGAATAACTAATTTTGATAGAAAATTGAAGCATCCTTTTTATCATCAATAAAAAAAAAGAAAAAAAGAGAAGAAAGAAAAAAGAAAAAAAAGAAAAAAAAAAAAAAAAAAAGAAAAAAAAAAAAAAGGAAAAAAAAAAAAAAGAAAGAAAGAAACCCCTAGTGGACTAAAAATTCACAAGCATCCCTCAGTCTAGACATAGTCTAGTACTGACTAAATACAAAATCCATCCTTTAGAGATGGTGCTAAATTCAAAATCCATCCTTTAGAGATGGTGACCCAAATTCAAAATCCATCATTTAGAGATGGTGACCAAATTCAAAATTCATCATTTAGAGATGGTGATCAAATTCAGAAATTCATCTACTAAAGATGGTGATGAGGACAGATTTCAGAAATCCATTCAGAGAGATGTGATCGAATTCAGAAAATCCACTAAAGATGGTGATCAAGACAGAATTCAGAAATTCAGCAAGACAGAATTCAGAAATTCATCAAGACAAATTCAGAAATCCATCCACTAAAGATGGTGATCAAGAGAATTCAAATTCAGCAAGAAGAATTCAGAAATCCATCAAGACAAAATTCGAAATCTATCAAGATGGTAATCAAGACAGAAGTCAGAAATCCATCCATTCCAGATGGTGATAACAAAAGCCCATAGGTCGGCAAATGACATAACCAAGCCCATAGGTCCGGCAATGACCTAACCAAAGCCCATAGGTCCGGCAAATGCCCTAACCAAAGCCCATAGGTCGGCAAATGACCAAACCAAAGCTTAGGTCCGGCAAATGACCAAATCTAAGTCTAGGTCGACAGTTAACCTAGCAAATCTCAAAATCTTGCCAGACAATGGCCTATCTTTTTTTCAAAATATAGACCCGACAAGGGTCTATCAGTTTTTTAAGTCTAGGTCGACAGTTGACCTAGCAAAATCTCAAAGTCTAAACTCGACAGATAGTTTAGCATAAGATAAAAATTCCTAAATAAAATTTGGAAGGAGAAGCTCAGCAAAAATTGGTTATCTTTTTGTCTTTGTGGCAAAGTTTTGTTCAAACTTTACCACAAGAGGGGCAGCTGTAGACACCCAATTTTTGCCTAATTAATTAAGGCTTAAATTTTTAAACTCATTTTTTTAAAAGCCTTAAGTATTGATGAAATTGGCTAGTGATCAAGGCACAGGCCAAATGGCCTGTTGGTTAATACATTGACCCAAAACACACACCCAAGCTCAAGGACACAGGTTCAAACCCTAGCAAAGGCAAATTTTTGCTTTTATCTTTTTGCCTTTCATCTTTCTAAAGTGACTTTGCCTTACTTTGCATCAGTTTTTAACTGACAATACAACATTAATTGTTGAAATTGATGAATGCAATTGCAAAGTGGTTATAATATGAAGATTATGCACAATTCATGTACAAAAACAACTCAAATAGTCACA